>LPNX010780082.1:574622-622272 GCA_001517045.1 Pseudotsuga menziesii
GGTTTGTCCATAAAGTTGGCATTTTCATTAATGGCTTTATACATTAAATTAGTGTTCAATCAACATATATGACTCTTTTTTTAAGTGCATATGCTCAATACTTATTTTAACATAATCGTTTGATGTTTCAAGAGGAAAAACACATGTTTTAATGGTTAAGAAGATACATGTTAGGCCTATTCAATTGTACATTACACAAAAATATATTTATGTTGCAGGTGTATTTATTTCAACATTTAAAGTGAATTAGAGTTTTATTATTTTTAATTTTTTATTTATTTCAATAATGGATTAGAGTTTTATGATTTGTAATTTTTTATTATAAATGAATAGGATGAAAAAAAATTCGAATATTCTTCATCGCTATTATTAGACTTATTATTTTATATATTACAAAATAGCATATTTCTCTCTTAATAATATGTTTACAAGTATGTTGAATATATATATATATATAGTAAAGATATATTTAGTGAGGAAATATACATATATATATATATAATAAAGATATATTTAGTGAGGAAAGTTATTTTTTTTTAATCTGGGTTTAAATTTTATTTACTAAAAAGGATAATCCAATGCTTTATTTGATCAATAATTAATTAATTAATTAAAAATAAAAATAAAAGTAGCATTGTGAATCTATATAGAAATTGCATTGATAAATGATTTACCACCTTTTTTGTGCCCTTCACTTGAAGCAACATTCGCTTGGCATAAACTAACGCATTTTTATGTATTTCTATAAGTCCAAGTGGTTGAGCTACACCTTAATGTTCATGCAATTCATTTAAGTTGTGTGTTTCATTGGGAAGCTCCTCAAAATTCCAAGGAAATACCCTCGAAAGCTCCAATGACTATCTTCAAGGGTTGTTGTCACATGTCCCTGCCACATGTTCCAACAACCCATTTCTATTTCGAAGGTTGGCAAGAATAAGTGGAAGTGAAGTTTTAGTAAATGCAGTATTAATAAATCGTAGTTTAATTTATTTTTTCTAAAGTTAAATAAATTTTGAAATATTCTTAAAATAAGAATAAAATTTTAAAACTACATGGTATTGGAAATTTCAAAAAAAATGTGGAAAGATGTTACTTAAAATATTGTTTATATAAAAAATATGTTTTTCTTAAAATGTATATCCACATCAAATGGTATTTACAAAAAAAATTGTTACAATATTAATCTTTTCAACATTTTATCATTAAAATTAAGGTTAATTAGGATATCAACCACACTCATAAGTGAAGTCAAAATATTTTGGCATGTCATATATCTGAAACATGTATATACAACTTTGACAAAGACTCTTCATTTATATTTCTATCTTCTCGTCGGGGACATTGCCACCTCGTAGCTCTTGTTAATATAATGGTTATAGCCAAACACAATAATTAAAATTGAAATATCATTATAAAAATTATTCCATTTTCTAATGATTAATGAAATTTTAAAAAATGAACCGTGAAAAAATGAACTTAATGTATGGTGTGGGGCATATGTAATTCGTTCATGGTATTTTATTCTTGCTTAAAAATGTGTGCCAGTAATTTCAAACCTATGAATCACACCAATGCTTTGGTGTGATCTAAATGTCTTGGTGTTGATCTTAAGGTGGCACACCAATGCACATAGTGCAAATACCATCGAAGGACCGTTCTAGTTGTCAAAATTACAAGCATTTCCGGTGCGCACATAATGATAAGCACCAGTGACATTTTTGTAACGTTATTTCTTGGTGCAGTGGAAAGGATACTATGTATTTGTGCTATAATACAAGCGAACGTTATTTCTTGGTGCAGTGGAAAGGATACTATGTAATTGTGCTATAATACAAGCACAATGTATCAAGTCGTTATATTAATGGCTGACATTGGTACATCGCATTTAAATTGAGAGCACCAACGCTATTTGATATACAAAGCACCAGTGTTATAACACATATGGAATGCCTTGGTGCATTACTTTAGTATAATGCACTGAATAGCGCATTTAAAGAATATTCCTTGGTGCTTTACATAAATGGAACACAATAGTGTGGAATATTTAATGTGTATGTATTGGTGTATTTTTTTTATGAACACGCACCAATGCATTTGATCTATGTATGTGCATTGGAAAAAACCCTTTGCCATAACTTTTAGCTGTCTATATTTTTCTAGTTATAATAAATGTTAAGATTTTAAAAGTTGTTATATCAAAACAAAAGGATCTCTGAAAGAATAATAAGCACAACAGAACAAAAGATAACACAAAGATTTATCCTGGAAATCCCTTGTGGGGAAGAAAACCCAGCAAAACTTCCCCTATATAGACTTCAACCAAGTACCGTGTAAGACCCAAAGAACAAGACTAGATTGCTTCCTCTCCTCCAGATGGACCGTTTCTTATCTCTCTAGCGCAGCTGCTTGAGTGTTCTACTTGTCCAAATGAGGGAAGCGCCTCTCCTATTTATACTAATCAGCTAAGAGGCCTAATAACCCAAATGGGCTTAATTCTCCTTCCTGTCAGGGCCGACTTGCCTTGGAAGACTCAAAAATACATTTTAATGATACTTTTGTGGGTACTACTGACCCGAGTTACAACGGAGGTTTTAACTCAAGACTTTAGATGACCAAATACATCAAAGACATCCCTAATCAAAGGAACAACATCTCTAGAAGGGGTAATAACAATAATAATACAAAATATAATATATTTTGTAGTTACATTTATTTAACACTCCCTCTTAATAAGGAAGGTATTCTATAATACAACAACATGTTTGTACAACTGACTGGTGAATCTACTATGTCATAGGAAGTTTTCACAATTACATCAACATCATCATCATCCATGGAACATCGTCATCACGACATCTCTATCATCTAGTATTGTCTCGAGCATCAACATCATCTTGGACATCATCTCGAGCATCATCATCTCTGGCATCATCTAGAGCATCATCATCTCTAGCATCATCTCGAGTATCATCATCATCTCGAGCATCATCTCTTCGAGCATCAACACCATCTCGTGCCTCATCATCTATGGTACTGAATGCACGAAATCATTCACAAGTGAATGCAGGACTTGTTAGGATTTATAATCCTCCCTTGTCCATACTTGTCTATTAGATTATATTTGCCTAACATAGGATTCATTAATTAATATTGGGTCCACTAGTACCATTGGGTCCACTTGGGCTAATGGGGACACTAGTACCAGTCACTAGAGTGTGGGGAACACATATAGAGGTTAATTGCAACTGAATCCACCTTCATGCATCAGTTTAAGTGCCTTTGAGACCAATCCCTACAATTTAGGAGCCACTGGGAGTGACGGCACCAACCTCCTTCAGTTGTTGGTAGTTGGTAACTAGTTAAGCTAATATATGCTCCATTTACATTCAGTTAGATGTCCTCTAGTTCAGTTAGTGCCAATCTTGCATGGTTGCATGTGGGTAGGCGCCTATTATCACCTAATTCTCACCTACCACGTCAGTTAGACTAGTTTAACTGATTATAACTGATTGAGAGACTGAATTAGACAACTGGAGTTAGTCTAGTGAGCTCCGATAGTGATTTAGACACTTCTAGTTAGCCATGTAGTCAAATTGAGTTGGTAGATTCGAATCATATCCACATGATTCGAATTCTCCTTTAAGTAACACTGTTGTATACTGTTGGGATTAACGAAGTTTATACTGTAATTATATTGAGCAATACTTGTCTGTTTCTAGTGAAATTT
The DNA here is from genome assembly GCA_001517045.1 of Pseudotsuga menziesii. Taxonomy (NCBI): domain Eukaryota; kingdom Viridiplantae; phylum Streptophyta; class Pinopsida; order Pinales; family Pinaceae; genus Pseudotsuga; species Pseudotsuga menziesii. The sequence continues at coordinate 578,350 of LPNX010780082.1, forward strand.
GTCTTGTTCAGTGTGTATTTTTCATTCCATTACATTGCATAACAATACAATCTAATTGCACTCATTGCCTGAACATCAATGGCACAATAATTCAAACATGGTATCAGATCCTACTCAGGCAAGCAACAAGTCTGTCCATTCTCCATTGTACACTAGAAGCAACTATGTTCCACATAGGTCCAACAAAGTGTGCATTGTTAACTCTGGATTCGTTCAGAGACGTATCTGTAGGTGTGACGGACCCTGAGAAAGTGTACATGTGAAGATGGAAGGCTTGATTTATGATAGATTACGAATTGTTTTTTTATTATTTTGCAGTGTTTCTTACAGGTGTTGCGTAGCTCAATTGAAGAATTGATTGTTCAAAAGGAATAATTGATGGATTATAGTGCTTTCTTACCATGGATCCTTACACCCTTCAACTATATTGATTGGAGGGAAGATATGTAGGTCTCCTTGCGAACGCTTGGCATGTATAAGATGATTATGGGTAGAGAGACAAAACCACATCATCCTAATGAGAAAAACAAGTTCTTGAACCGGTTGGATGAATCTTTTGGCTTCTTTTGTGCTCACATCTCTAGGGATCTCCTCTTTCATCTTGAGGGATTGAAGACTCCCAAAGAAGCTTGGGAGAATCTAGAATTCTTGTTTGGAAAACAAGATGAGCTTCGAGGGAACATCTTGGAGAACAAGCTAATAGCATTGTAGCCCAACAGTTTTTCAGAAAATTCAAGTCTCTAGCACTACAATGTAAACAATGCAGAATAGAGAGGAAGGATGAGCATCGTCTACTCTCTGTGCTTAGCAAACTTGGTTAGGATTACTCTATCTTTGTCTCTACATTCCATTCTGGAAGAGCTTCCATCCCCAATTGGAAGATGTCTTCACTTGATGGTTTTGCCGAGTCTTTAATACATGAGCAGGATAAGTTGGTCCAAATGGGAGTCCTCCAAACTTCCAAGAACCAAGCTCTTCTGATGTCGAACTCAACCAATGCGCAAGCTAAATAGAAGGACAAGGGGAAGGAGCCTAAAGCCTATGATTCCAAGCCAAAGGAGAATCAGAAATATTCCATTGGAGCCTCAGGTTCCAGAAAAGAAAAGACTAGATGTTCATACTGTATGAGAGGCTTTCATCTAGAAATCCAATGCATGAAGAAGACCCTCGACCAGTTAAAATAACTCCTTGAATATAAAAATATTTCCCTTCCATAAGGTGTAGAGATGTCTAATGTTGGAGAACATACTGAAGAATTTGAGAGGTGCCATTCCTTGAAGGCGGGCCTCACTCCGTCGAAGGCTTACTTGATAGACTCTAGAGTATCCAATTACATTCAATTAGATGTCCTCCAGTTTAGTTAGCACCAGTTTTGCATGGATCGATGTGGGTAGGCGCCTATTCTCACCTACTTCTCACCTACCACATCAGTTAAACTAGTTTAACTCATTATAACTGATTGAGATACTAAATTAGACAACTGGAGTTAGTCCAGTGAGATCCAATAGTGATTTAGACACTTCTAGTTATCCATTTAGTCAGATTGAGTTGGTAGATTCGAATCATGTCCACATTATTCGAATTCTCCTTTATGTAACATTGTTGTATATTGTTGGGATTAATGAAGTTTATACTGTAATTATACTAAGCAATACTTATCTGTTTCTAGTGAAATTTGTCTTGTTCAGTGTGTATTTTTCATTCCATTACACTGCATAATAATACAATCTAATTGCACTCATTGCTTGAAGATCAATGGAACAATAACTAAAACACGGTACCAGAGCCTACTCAGGAAAGCAACAAGTATATCCACTCTCCATTGTACACCAGAAGCAGCAGGGTTTCCAGATAAGTCCCGCAAAGTGTGCATTGTTAACTATGGATTCATTTAGAGAAGTCTCTACGGGCATGATGGACCCTAAGAAAGTGTACATGTCGAGATGGAAGGCTTGATTTATGACTGATTGCAAACTGTTTTTTATTTTGCAGTGTTTCTTATAGGTGCTACGTAGCTCAATTGAAGAATTCACTGTTCAGAAGGAAGAATTGATGGATTCTACTGCTTTCTTACCCCAGATCCTTACACCCTTCAACTATGCTGATTGGAGGGTAGATATGGAGGTCTCCTTATGCAATCTTGTCCTGTATAGGATGACTATGAGTAGAGAGACAGAACCACATCATCCTACTGGGAAAAACAAGTTCTTGAACCGGTTGAATGAAGCTTTTGGATTCCTTTGTGCTCACATCTCCAATGATCTCCTCTTTCATCTTGAGGTATTGAAGACTCCCAAAGAATCTTGGGAGAAGCTCAAATTATTGTTTGGAGAACAAGATGAGCTTCTGGGGCACATCTTGGAGAACGAGCTAATAACATTGCAGCCCAGCAGTTTCGAGACTATCCAACAATTTTTCACAAAATTGAAGTCTCTATGTGCTTAGAAAACTTGATTCTGAGTACTCTGTCTTCATCTCTACATTCCATTCCAGAAGAGATTCCATCCCCAATTGGAAGATGTCTTCACTTGATGGCTTTGCCGAGTCTTTAATACAGGAGCGAGATAAGTTGGTCCAAATGGGAGTCCTCCAAACTTCCAAGAACCAAGCTCATGTGATGTCAGACTCAACCAATGTGCAAGCTAAAGGGAAGCACAAGGGAAAGGATCCTAAAGCCTCTGATTCGAAGCCAAAGGAGAATCGAAAATCTCCCACTGGAGACTCGGGTTCCAGAAAAGAAAATACTAGATGTTCACACTGTATGAGAGGCTCTCATCTAGAAATCCATTGCATGAAGAAGACCCTCGACCAGTTAAAATAAATCCTTGAACAGAACAATATTTCCCTTCCACAAGGTGTAGGGATGTCTGATGCTATAGAATAGACTAAATAATTTGATGGGTTCCATTCCTTGAAGGAAGGCCTCACTCCATCGAAGGATTACTTGATAGATTTTGGAGCATCCAACCACATGGTTGCATCCAGGGAATCCTTCACCACTGTCACTCTACCAGGAGGACCTAGCACTGATATGGGATGTGACTTCCAAATCCTAGTTACTGGGAGATGTTCTATTAAAATCCAGCATGATGAGTTCAAGAATGTACTCGATGTTCCCTCTTCTGCAGTAGAGCAAGTTGTTCAAGATGAAGAAGAAGCAGAATCTTCCTCACAGTCAATTCAAATTGAAGAAAGTCTCCTTGGAGTGACTCCTTCTCATGTTGCTATGAAATTTTATGAGATCTCTGATATCCCGTCTTCTCATATGGCTGATCCAGAAGAAGACATTCAAATATCTATTATTGAAGAAAAAATCTCCTTCCATTCTATGCAAAAATTCTTCAGTGATTGTTCTATTTTAAATTATGTGCATAGTTTATCGGTGATTGTTTCGGAAAATGAAGAGGAATTTGATTTCTCTCTAATGATGTTTATAGTGTGCAGATAAGTAATAATTTGGATGTTTTGGAAGAAATATCATATTTTAGGAGTGATTCCTTCACTCTCATTGATCTTGAGCCTCCAGGAAATTCCTACATGATTGAATGCAACAATACTCAGAATATTGAAGAAGAATAAAATTGTGCATCTACCATCTTGGTGGAGCACACTCTTGGATCTGATATGAACTTATTTGGATCTAATATGATCTTATTTGGAAATTATATGATCTTATTTGGTTCGATTTTTAAGTTCCAAGAGCATCCAGTCATGCTTGTTGTTGTTCTCATCAATTTTGGTGTGAAAAATCAAGTACCGCAAGTCTCTTTCAAACTTGTTGTTGGGGATTTGATGTTAGTTTTCTCTTATGAGTTTTTTGATATTATATTTTGTGGATCATTGGTTATTTTTGAATATATCTAATATTATGGATCTCAAGCATTCACTCTCAATAGTCCTAGGGCTTCTCTACCTATCTATTTGATCACATGCTCATCTCCTCACAAAACTAGTAAAGATGGAGACTTTATGCATTCGCCTGGACACTTGCTCCTAACACTTGGAGCTGATTTTACCTCACATGGTTTGATGTTGAAGGCTTCAATATATCAGTTTCTTGGGTTTTCCTAACATGGTTCAAATTCTCAAGCACTTTTGATCTCTCATCAGTTGATCTCAATTGCTCTACATGGGTCCAGTTTTCATCTTGTAGTTGTCTATGTTACTGATTTAGTTAAGCACTTTCTTCTTCTTTCAAAGAGGAAAATTTCTCTAGACATAGTCATTATTTTGGAGAGGTTCACATGCACAGATTCAAGATGTTGTTGCACAGAAGAACCATACTGTTGCACAGTGCTGCAAATTGCAGCAGAGTTTTTGCAAGTTATTTCCTAAAGAGGAATATTTTTCTCCTAAGGATAGCTTGTATTGCATGTTCCTGCTTATCTTGAGGGGGTGGGGGGGGATTCCCATGAGGTTTTCCCCTATTTCCTCGGTTTATTAAGGAGCATTTTTTTAATTCTTTTAGATTGTAAGGTTGACTTTTGGCCTTGTTGCCAGGGCCCACAATTGTCCAAGTTAGGATTAAGGGGGGGTGTTAGGATTTATAATCCTCCCTTGTCCATACTTATCTATTAGATTATATTTTCATAACATAAAAGTCATTAATTAATATTGGGTCCACTAGTACCATTGGGTCCACATGGGCTAATGGGGACACCAGTACCAGTCACTAGAGTATGGGGAACACATATTGAGGTTAAATGCAACTGACCACACCTTCATGCATCAATTTAAGTGCCTCTGAGACCAATCCCTACAATTTAGGATCCACTAGTAGTGATGGCACCAACCTCCTTCAGTTGTTGGTAGTTGGTAATTATTTAAGCTCAGATATGCTCCAATTACATTCAGATAGATGTCCTCTAGTTTAGTTAGTGCCAGTCTTGCATGGCTGCATGTGGGTAGGTGCCTATTCTCACCTACTTCTCACCTACCACATCAGTTAGACTAGTTTAACTAATTGAGAGACTAAATTAGACAACTAGAGTTAATCTAGTGAGCTTCTATAGTGATTTAGACACTTCTAGTTATCCATGCAGTCAGATTGAGTTGGTAGATTCAAATCATATCCACTTGATTTGAATTCTCCTTTATGTAACATTGTTGTATACTGTTGGGGTTAATGAAGTTTATACTGTAATTATATTGAGCAACACTTATCTGTTTCTAGTGAAATTTGTCTTGTTCAATGTGTATTTTTCATTCCATTACACTACATAATAATACAATTTAATTGCACTCATTACCTGAAGATCAATGGCACAATAATTCAAATAGGACCACTCTCCATAAGAGATTATCATCGTCTACAGGACCATCCTCAATTGGTAAGTGCTAGGACCACTCTCATCAAGAGAGTGTTCTTTTCCACAAGACCATCCTCAGAGAGGATAATGTCGTCTGCAACTGAGTCCAAATCTCGTCCGCAACTAAATGCATGATCACTCAACATATGAGAGTACTATCATCTATGGGACCATCCTCAGACGATAAGTGCTAGGATCACTCTCAACAAAAGAGTTTTCTTATCCATGGGACCATCCTCGGAGAGGATACTGTTGTCTGCAACTGAATGCAGATCTCATCCGCAACTAAATGCATGACCACTCAACATATGTGAGTACTATCATCTGCAAGACCATCCTTATCTGGTAAGAGCTAGGACCACTCTCAACAAGAGAGTATTCTTGTCCGCAAGACCATCCTACAAGTGAATGTAGTATCACTCTCCAGAAGAGAGTACTATCGTCTATAGGACCATCCTCAGCCAATAAGAGCTAGGACCACTCTCAACAAGAGAGTGTTCTTGTCCACAAGACCATCCTACAAGTGAATGTAGGATCACTCTCAAGAATATATTACTATCGTCCATAGGACCATTCTCTGCTGGTAAGAGCTAGGACCATTCTAAACAAGAGAGTGTTCTTGTCCACATGACCATCCTACAAGTGAATGCAGGATCACTCTCTAGAAGAGAGTACTATCATCTGCAGGACCATCCTCAACTGGTAAGATCTAGGACCACTCTCAACAAGAGAGTGTTCTTGTCCCCAAGACCATCCTACAAGTGAATGCAGGATCACTCTTTAGAAGAGACTACTATCATCTGCAGGACCATCCTCAACCAGTAAGACCTAGGACCACTCTCGACAAGAGAGTGTTCTTGTCCACAAGACCATCCTACAAAATGTAGGATCACTCTCCAGAAGAGAGTACTATTGTCCACAAGTGAATGTCAGACCTCATCAACATCTGCAAGCACAATGGCCTTTTCTGTAGTGGCACATCACTTCCATCTCATCCTCAATAATAGTCTCATCATCACTCCCTTTTTCCAAGGAGGTCCTTTTGGACTACACCAATCTTGTCTCGAAAGTGTTCAAACTTTACACGAGACAGAGGCTTAGTCAACGCATCAACAATTTGTTCCTCTATAGGAACATATTGGATCTTCACATCTCCTATTTGCACCATATCTCGGATGTAATGATGCTTTATCTCTATATGCTTTGACTTATCATTAAACGCCAAGTTCTCTGTTAACTTGATGCAACTCTGGTTGTCATAGTAAATCTCAGTTACATCCATATCGGTATCGAAAAATCCTACCAATAGTTTGTGAAGCCATACTACTTCGCTACAAGTTGAACATGCTGCAATGTACTCATCCCCAGTTGTACTGAGGGAATCACTTGTTTGCTTTCTGTTAGGCCATGAGATCACACCTGATCCCAAACTGAAACAACATCCTGAAGAGCTCTTTCTATATTCAACACTTCGTGCCCAATCTGAATCGGTATAGCCACACAATCTAAACTCACTATCGACTATATATCTGAGGCCACAATCTAATGTACCTTTCAGGTAACTCATCACATGTTTTGTTGCAACTAGATGAACATTTCTAGGCTCCACCATATCCCGACTTAAGGCATTCACAACAAAACATATATATGGTCTTGTATTTGTCAAATACATTAGTGATCCAATAATATGTCTGTATAATGTGACATGTACTCTTTCTGAAGAATCATCATTCAGTAGCTTCAGGTTTTTCACCATTGGAGTGTTGATTGCTTTGCAATCTAACATCCCAAATCTCTTCAAAATCTCTACTATGTATTTTCCTTGGTTTAGGAAAATATCATTAGGAAACTAGCATACTTCAAGACCTAGGAATAGTGCATTGTGCCAAGGTCTTTCATCTCAAATTTTGTTGCAAGTTTCTTCTTACATTCACTGATGAGCTTCACCTTCCCTGTCAAAAATAGGCCATCTACATACAATAGTAATATCATGATTCCATCATTTTCAATATTATAGTAAAGGTTGGAATCAACTTTACTTTTGGTAAAGCCCAAATTCATTAGGAATCCATCAATTCTTCCATACCATGCTCTGGGTGCTTGTTTTAACCCATATAGATCTTTCTTTAAACTTTATACATGTGTTTCCTTTTTGTGGGTTTCAAATCCTAGTGGTTTTTCAATATATACTTCTTCTTCTATGACCCCATTTAAAAAAGTTGTTTTTACATCCATTTGATGTAGCTTCCATTTCATATTGGCTTCAAAGGAAAGGACAATTATGATAGAAGTATATCTTGCTATTGGTGCAAAAGTTTCTTCATAATCAATTCCTTCCTTTTGTGAAAATCCTCGTGCGACAAATCTTGCTTTAAACTTTTCAATACTGCCATCTGCTAAATGTTTTGTCTTGAAAATCCATTTTGAAGAAACTACTAACTTTTCCTTTTTCTTGGCACCACATCCCAAACATCATTATTTATTATTGACTAGTATTATTCAATCATGGCCTGCATCCATTCCTTCTTCTTCGAAGCTTCTTCAAAACATCTGGGTTCTTCATCAACAATATTGCTCATTAGTGGCACATAGTTTGAATATATTCTATCGTTTGCTTCCTTCTAGTGCACCAAATCTTCTTGCTTCTTTGATTACATCACGAGCCCAAGTTGTTCTTCTTTTTGTTGAGATCATCTTATGGGGTGTTTCCATGAGTCCTTGAAGTTCTGCTAGGTCATTATATTCTTGTATAGCAACTTCTTCAATATCTCTAACTGTTGGTTTGGTACCTTCTTTGGTTCCAGGAGCCTTCTCCTCTTCTTCATGACATTCATCTACAAAGATATTTCTAGATTTGGTGAAGGCTACATCTTCATAAAATGTAACATCTCTACTGATCTCGGTCTCATGGAAATCTGGAATATAGATTATATAAGCTTTTGACTGCTCACTGTATCGAACAAATATTCCCTTCTTTCCTTAAGGGTCCAACTTTGATCTTTTATCGTTTGGAACATGTAGGTATACGGGACAACCAAATATCTTTAGGTGGCTTACTTCAGGTTTTTCACTAGTGAACATTTCTTCTGGGGTTTTGTTTCCAAGCTCCTGCACTCTGAGATATTCTATTCTGGACACATACTATGTTTCTTGTCGCTTCTTCCCATAAGTTCATAGGCAGATCTTGATCATGGATCATTGCTCTTATTGCTTCCATTATGGATCTATTCTTCCTTTTTTCTACTCCATTTTGTTGCGAATTATGGGGTGTGGTAAGTTCCCTCTTAATCCCTGCTGACACAAACCCAACCAACAAAACCCAGTCGACAAGGGTTCCACTCTATCGACCTTCAAGCCACTGCAACCTCCTTGAGCACCAACCCAGACAGCGTTTACCCCGTCCAGCAACACCCGTAGAGCAGATGAGGTCTCACCCGAGGTGTTCAAGGGAGTGTTGTCAGAACCAAGTTTCCCCAAGATAGGAGAGGAAGATGTGCATCTACCTATTTACCCAGCATTGCGCGACATAACATATCTGATTACTTATTAACATTCATAGAAGCATTCATCATTGTACTTAGATAGATCGCATTATTCAGTCATAACAAGCTTCAACATATTACTATGTAAAGTAGATCTAACAATATATCATCATTTAGGACAAGAAAACATCACATCAAAGATCCATATCACAAATTCACATGTCATTCATCAGTGGGTCATAGAAAACAATAAAACAGTAAAACCCAACGATTCATATCAACTTCCTCTTGTCATATTACTTTTGCACAAAACAACAGATTCTTCAAAGCAGTTACAATTCACCGAGTGCTCTCCAATTGCTCTCTTTCAGTCTCATTTAGATCTATTTGACACTTGCAATTCTACTTATATCTATAGGCTTGCACCTTTACATTCAAGTTCCACTTGGACGAAATCCTAAATAACTCTTAACTGATTCTACAAAACATGACCAATATCCACAAAATATGGTCAAAATACAAAAAGGTGACAAAAAATATGCAAAATATTCTAATTCCCACTTTGCGCGCTATTCTCCACTTGTGTGGTGTCTTTTTCTCTTGCGCAGCATCCACGATGTTGTGCAGCTCGTTTGTCCCAAAACCCTTGCTAACAGGCCCCCAACACAATCTTGTGGCTCACGCTCGAGCCACGTCAGTTGGACACAGTGTACTCATTGATATTCTGTTTGAAGTCTACATACTGTTGAGTGATATCCTTCACTTGTGCTTGAATTCTTTCAGCAATGTCGTGACTTCCTACCAATCCTCCTTCAATGGGTGCTCCACCATATTTTCAGTAACTTCTTTATTTCCTTCCTCGATAGCCTATAGCGCAGCAACTGCCTTCACAGAAAGTTGTGCACCAATGTCTTAGAACTCATCTAGCTATTCGTTGTGCTTTCAGTGTCGCTCCTAAGCCTTTCCAACCCTCTGTTGCAACTCCCTCAGTTCATTCAACTGTGTAATCTGAACAATTGTGGCATTGTTCGCAATCTTGTCTTCAGCGTCACTAGTTGCTCTTCATCCTCCTACTACTGCTTATTCAGTTGCTCTAACTGTGCATCTTGGACAGTGCTACCCCAAAATTTCATCGTTCCCTCAGTGACCTTCTTAGCCTCTTGCTCCAACTCTTCAAGTTGTGCCGCCACTTCCTCTATGGAAGTATTCCGCTTGGCAATTTTCTCTAGAGGCATGTCTGGATATAGCAGAGAATTAAAAATGTTGTTGTCCTTCTGCAAAGGCACAATAATTTCCCCAAGTCGCTTTGCCTATGCGACTACATCCAGTTATATTGTGTTTTCACCAGCGATCTTATAAGCATCTGCAACTGCCACTTCGACTTGCACTCGACTGTAAAAAAGGTGGGCCTTCTCAACGATGAGGTGATCTGTCTCCTTCTTCAGCTCCGTGGTTGCCTCAACATTCGTCGTCTTCAATTCTCCTTATTCTTTCTTCAGTTCTTCTGCCTCCTGCGCTTTTTTGTCCATTAGCTTCTCCTTGGCGCATCACAACTCGTCGACTTCCTTCTTCACTGTATCTGCTTCCTCTTGCGATCGTGAAAAACTGATCGATGATGTACTTCTATTTGTCTGCCAACTCCTAGCTGGAAAGGTGTTGCATATGTACCAACGTCTACATGGGCAACGCATTGATATCTAGTGACAGGCTCTGCAACTATTGCAATGAGGTATTCAAGTCCTTGGTTCCGGCATCAATCACAATCGGGGGAATTTGAACATTCCTATCCCAGGGATCAGTGCTGATTAACGCGTACTCCTGCATAGTCACACTCTCTGGTGCTTTCTTTGAAACAATGTCATATACATAATCTAGTTTGGTTCTTACCTCGGTGAATACTTTCTGCACTGATTTCCTCATTTCCTTTGCAGCCGCATTAGTGGTGTCGTTAATGGAATTGACAAGTCGATTCAGTTGCGCTTCCATTGCCGACATAGTTCTACTACTCGCCGCCTGGTACATACACCTCTTCGTTCTAATTTCCTTAAGTATGCACTCAGCTTCTGGATCAGTGGGTGTCTCTGTCGACAATTCTTCATCGGATTCATGCTGGTCATCTTTTCAAACGGGATATTTAGGTGCGTCTGTCGGGGGTCCTATCAAGACTAGTTCTATGCTGACCAGTTCTCACCATTTCGCGGGCCAATCATTAATCAGTGCCTCTAGCTCCACATCAGTCACCTTATACCTCATTGGCAACCATTGCTTGGTGGTATCCCGCCATGGTTGAACGTGAATAGCATGGGGTCCAATTGTGAACAGCACAATCCTCTAATATTTGGTCGTGGCCTCCTCTGTCAGTCTTGGAACTTTTTTCGCTTCTGCCTGCAGTGCTTCCTAGTATATCCAAAATTGGATTGAGCAGTCTGCCAATCTCTCTGCCTCTTTGACCCACCATAAATTATGATATCTTGCACCCTTGCATACCTCTATTTCTTTGACATCCATACCCTAGTAATCGTCTGGCTCCATCCAAGCCACTAATACAATCAAAATGAGGAGCCAACTATAGGTGAATGGTCATTCGCATGCCTGCGCAGTCAGTGCATCCTTCGCTAACAGGTTCATAAGAAAAAGGGACCAATTCATTTGTACGCCTTGCGTACACAACTCAGTACATGTGACCACCCCTTAATTACATTGAACCAGGCAGTTCTTCCTTACTAATTTACTAGCCAAAATCCTTGCGCTGATATGTACCACACGATCATTGATACTATCAATGGGGTATGCCCTCCCATCGCGCTCTAGAGCATAGCGCTTCTTCAGAGTCATTGCCAACTTCTTGTCATTATCTTTACTGCGGATATATTGTGAGGGGTCTGACCCATCCATGGGTGGCCCCGTTATCTCGGAATTTAATCCCACTATGACTTCAACTAGCTCATCCAACCATAAATACCCGCCATTGAAGCATGCCAAAAGCTACTTCACACATGCATTCACTTCCGTTGGCCGCCCAAAGTGTAGCATATTGATCAACCTAAGTAATCTGGCTCTAGCCATCCCGCTTTCCCAGTCCTTTGGGATGCGCTCTATCGTCCCGCCTCCGACCGCTGCTATTGACACATATGGTTCATTCACAACGTCCTGTAGTGCAAGTAGGTCATGGTCTTCATATTTCAACTGCATCAGCACAGGCACGATGTCAAAAGTGCATACCACCCCTTGTGGGATCGTTGGCATCCTTATCTTATACTTCTGATTCTTCGTAGGATTCTTGGCATGCGCACCAGGTCGACTAGGAGGGTTATATCTAGGGATGTCCTTGACACACACCCCTGCTCTAGCTACATACTCCACCACTCCTGAGCTCGACGGCCCTATCTGTGCAGTGTCTTCTCTTTGCGCCCTTGCGGATGTTCTGGTCCGTCTCTTCTGAGGTGCCGGAGAGCTAGGATTATGTGCTTTCCTCTTCATCAACGATCCGACCTGCATACTGGAAACCTCTTCCACAATTGCTACTGGTCTAAGCAGTGAATCTCGCTCACTCAAAATCTCTACTGTGTCTTGTTTACTTTGCATACCACCCCATTTCTCCTGAATGTTTAATAAGCATGCACCCTCTCTAGACTTAACAACTTCATGAAGCTTCTCAATCGTTCTTAACAACTCGTTCTATAATGCAGTAGCTCTGCAACTCAACTCAACCCTGCATCTTCTAACCGTGTCAAGCTCGGTCTTATAGCGTTGTATCAACTCATGCGCATCATTACCAAATCAATGGGATCATCATGACCAAATCATGCATTAACTACCCGAATCCACCATCGATTTTGCCACCCCATTGGCCGGATCCGCCATCATTACACGTCACTTCCACAAGTGACGTCGGTTAACTAATTTTAACTGTCTTCATTTATTATTGATTTGACTTTCTACTCATAGTCCGAAGGCTGTCGTAGCATGACCTCCTAACTACGCTAATAACTCCTACTCTTGCGCAACCACCTCCTCGTGGTGTTCCATCCATCCCTTATCCTATCTACTTTTTGCTCTTTTTTTTTCATTGCGTAGTGGCTCAAGCACTCCGCGGTTCTGGGCCCGTCCTATAGGGCTTCAGCCTGCTACCGTTCACTAGTTTTGGCAGCATCGCCCCATCTAACTGTTGTAGTTGAAATGATCCTCCAGAAGTAATTGAATTAATAAGATATGGTCCTAACCAATGCATCTGTAACTTACCAGGATGCTTTATGAACTTGTTGTCATACAACAACACCAAATCTCCTTGCTGAAATTGTTTGTTTTTTATGTGGCGATCATGCCAAGCCTTATGTCGATCCTTCTCAACGCATTGATGGAACCCTGCAATGAAACGATCCTCCTCGAGCTGTACCAACTACTCCACACGCTCCTCTAGCGTTGCTTCATCATCCATTCCCGTCGTTGCAGCAATGCGCAAAATCGAAACAATGTATTCCATAGGCATGATTGCCTCTTGTCCATACACCAGTTTGAATGGTGTCTGTCTCGTTAATCACTTGCAAGTGGTGCGATATGCCCACAAGACTGCTGGAATCTTCAAATCCCAGTCATCGTGATTAGTATTACATACCTTTGTAAGCGCATGCACCAAGATTTTGTTGAATGCCTCTATCATTTCATTCGCCTTTGGATGGTATGGGGTACTCTTCTTATGTTGTATCTGTAGTTCTTCTATCAACGTGCTTACTGTGCAGTTGATGAAGTGACTGCCCTGGTCGCTCATCACTATCCTTGGGCATCCAAACTGCGTCACTATGTTATCAAACAGGAACCTTGTGGCTGTCATGGCTACGCAGTCCATGACTAGTGAGGCTTTCGCCCACCTCATCAAATAGTATGTTTCCATGATGATGTAGCACACACCAGTTCTCTTCCCAAGTGGGTTGATTGGTCCCACAAAATCCACGGCCCATTTATCAAATGGTTGTAGTGTTACCTATGGCACCAGCGGCATCTCATCCCTTCGTGACGGTTTTCCAATTCGTTGACAGACATCGCATCTCCACACATAATCCATCGCATCATTATGTATAGTAGGCCACCAGAGCCCTACGTGAAGTACCTTCCTCACAATAGCTCGACCGCCATAGTGTCCACCCACAACTCCTGCATGTGCTTCTTCCAGAATATTCTCTTGTTCATGTGGTAGGACACATCGCCGTAAAATATCATCTGGCCCTAGCTTATATAGTTGGCCAGCAATCAACTGGAAATCTGAAGCCTTCACCACCAACTGCTTCTTTTGACTGGTCAAAAACTCCTTCGGTGTGACTCCCATTGTCAAGAACTGAATTATCTGAGCATAATAGTCAAGTGCCATGTCGATTCTGAACAACTATGCATCCGACAGTCTGTCTTCAATATTTGTGGGCTCCTCACCTGTCTCAATTCGGGATAAATGATCAGGGCCCGCATTCAAGCGACCCAGCTTCACAATTATCTCAAAATCAAATTCTTGGAAGAGAAGTAACCATCGGCATATCACCCCCCCAACACAAGCTTATTAACTAGGTACTTCAAAGCAGAATGGTCGGTAAACATTTTGAAATGACTGTCCAAAAGGTAGTGCCTAAACTTTTGTAGTGAATGTACCATTGCTAGACCTTCTCCCTTTGTAGTTGTATAATTCTTTTCTGCAAATGACAACTTTCGACTAGCGAAAGTGATCCAGTGATCTAGATCCCCTTATCCTAGTTGCACAAGCACTACTCCTAGCGCAACAGAGGATGCATCCACATGAACATGGAACTCTTTGTCCCAATCAAGAAAGATGAGGATCGGTGCAGAAGCCATCTTGGCTTTCAACGTGTCAAAGCTCACTTGACACTCTTGACTCCATACAAATGTTGTGTATTTCTTTAATAACTTCTCCATAGGGGTTGTAATCGTAGCATAACCTCTTATTAATTTGTGATAATATCCGGTGTGCCCCAGCGTCGCTCTAAGCATCTTCACATTCATAGGTGGTAGTAGGCTTAAAATGAGCGCAATCTTTGCAGGGTCAACCAACAGTCTTTTCTTGCAAACAATATGACCCAACAGCATCCCAAGGGGTGCGCAAAAAATACACTTCTTTAAGTTCAGCGCGGTCTGATGTTGTCGACATCTTTCCAGCATCAGCCGCAAGTTTTCCAAATGATCTTTGATCAATCCATAAACTGTCCAGTCATCCACGTAGACTTGCAGAAATTTCTGAATAAAATAGTTTGAATGCCGCGACAACAACCCGAGAAAATATCGCATGTGCATTCTTCAACCTAAACGGCATCACTATGTACTAAAAGTGTTGAATAATCCTTCGGGATTACATTGTAAATAATATTTCAGTTATTAGTTAGTAAAATCTAGTTAATAATCTCGTTATCTAACTGTAGATAACGGTTTTGATCTCCTTTATATGTAACACTCATTCATGTAATAAGATATTGATTTGTTGAGGTTCTTCACGGCCTGTGATAGTGGTATCAGAGCAAAGGCAACGAAGCATTGGTGAGAAAGAAGGAACCCGTGAAGGAGGAGCCAGCAAAGGAGCTATCACCAAGAAAGGAAGAAAGGAGAGTTGCTTAGTAAAGATTGTGGAAGAAAGACAAAGACTGCACATTAAGAGGAGACTGCACGTAAATTGTTCCGGTAATTCTTTTGAAGAATTATTTTCTTTCTTTTTTTTAAAGAAAAAAAGAAAAAGGAAGAGAGCCGCCATTTATATTTTCGTGCAATGGTTTCTTTAAATTAATTATCAAATCACTGGGGAGTTTTTTTTTCAGAAAATAAAAGTTTTTAAATAGCCATTTATATTTGAGTGCAAGGTTTTTTAGATTGAAATATTAAACCTTTTGGGAAATCTTTTTAGAAGATAAAAGGATTTTAAAGAACATTGGCTAAAAGGAAAAGAATATATCAGACTGTATTTTGTACACAAAAAATTACTACAAAGTAAAATTCAATGAATTCTTTAATTTCAATTGTTGGAGTTATTTTATTTGGAAAAGAAAATTATCAGGAATGGTTTCATAAAGTTTAAAATACCCTTATTTTTAATGATATGTGGGATGGAATTTGTGAAAATGAGAATTTAGAAGATAAGGAAGATGGAGAAGCAATAAATGAAGTGGATAAAAGTGCACCAGTGCCACCTACTAATGCCAAAGAGTTAGCATTATGGAAAAGCAAGGACAAGAAGGCGTATGCCTTGATTATTGCCTCTGTAAGTGAAGAAGTAAGTAGACATTTAGTTTCTAGCAAAAGTGCTTGGGAAGCATTAAAGAAACTAAAAGATTTGTATGATTCACATTCTGAGCTTGAAATCATACAATTGTTAATGAAGTTATTTAACTTAGAGTTAAAAGATAATGATCCAATGAAACTTGCTTCTGAAATTAGAGCCATTTTCCATGATATTGATGCAACTGGTGTAAAAGTTGACATTCAACTTACTGCATTTATTAAAGCTATTTATCCTACATATACTCATTATTTGGAATCACTTCAAGCTAGTGGCCAAATGAAAGCTATGACCTTTGAAACACTTGTTGAGAAAATTGCAGAAAGAGAGAAAGCATTTGGGAAGGAGTCTAAACCCAATGAAGAAACTTTGTGTCTTGCAGAGAAAGGACACAAATCAAAAGAAGAATTCGCAAAGGATGAAAATAGAAGCAAGGGTCGAGGTAGAGGACAAAGAGGACAGTACAGAGGAAGGGGGGGAAGATTTAATCAAGGAGAGAAACAATGTTATAGATGTGGAAAAACTGGTCATACTGCCAGTTATTGTAGAACTTCTTGGGATAAAATTGTTAACAAGAAAGAGCAAGTACAAGATAAAGGAAATGATAAAGGTAACCCTCCTGAATCTGCACATTATGTTGTTGCACATTGTAATCTAGGAATTGAAGAAGCTTTCATTACTTCGTTTTCATGGAATGGTACTTGGTTATTAGACACCGGAGCCACATGTCATATGACATTTAGAAAAGATTTCTTTGAAACTTTTAGTGATCAAATTGATGGGGTAGTACATTTGGCAAATAAGTCTCAGTTAAAACCTTCAGAAATTGGTTCTGTTAGATTGAAATTATCAGGACTTGCTGATTATATACTTTCTAATGTGCTTTATGTTCCACAATTGAAGAGAAATCTAATATCTCTTGTGCAAATTAGACAACAAAATCATTCGATACATATGTTTGATGGTATCATTGAAATTAGAAGAGATTATGATAATGTGGTTGTAATGAATGGAGTGGAAGATAACAAACTTTTAAAGTTGAATGGTACATCATCCAATTCACAGAATTCTGCAAATTTGGTTCAGCATAATAGTAATTTATCTTCTAGCTTATTGTGGCATGCTAGATTTGGTCATATTAGTTATGACAGTCTCAGGATTATGAAACAGAAAGGAGTTTAAGGGCTTCATACTATTCCAAGACAACTTTCCCCATGTGATGCTTGTATCTTAGGCAAGCACAGTAAACAACTTTTTAATGATTCTATGTTTCGAGCTTCAAGAAAGCTTGGTCTTGTTCACTCAGATTTATGTGGGCCCATGCCCGTTCCATCAACAAATGGTAACAAATATATCATGACTTTCATTGATGACTTTATGAGGATGTCTTGGATTTATTTATTAAAAGAAAAATCTCAAGCTTTTGATACATTCAGAAATTTTCACTTATGGATTAAAAATGAAGCTCAACTTACTATTGGAACCCTTCGAACTGATAACAGTGGTGAATATACATCTCAAGAGTTTGAAAAATATTTGCAGGAGAATGGTATTAAACATCAAACAACTGTTCCTTATAATCCACAGCAAAATGGTGTGGCAGAACGTATGAATAGGACACTCTTGAATATGGTAAGATCAATGATGTTTTTTAAAAATGTCAAGTTAATGTTTTGGGGAGAGGTAGTTCTTTGTATTGTCTACATTAAGAATAGATGTCCTTCTGTTGCACTACAAAACAAAACACCTTATGAAATGTGGCATGATCATCTTCCAGTTGTCAAGCATTTTAGAATTTTCGGTTCTACATGTTATGCTTTGATTCCTGAGCAACAAATACATAAATTGGGAGCAAGAAGTTGGAAGTGTATTTTTTTGGGATATTCTAATACTTCTAAAGCTTATAGGTTGTATGATGAAGATAACAGGAAGTTTATTGTTTCTAGAGATGTTATATTTCTTGAGTTTGAGAAATATGCACTCACTATTGATAAACAACTTGCTCAGCTTGATAGATTTCATTCTAAAAAATCTATCATGAAATGGATAATGAACTTCCAAATCTTGAAGGGGGGATTCCTGTTCTAAGTCAAGGTCAAGTTTTGGAATTTCCTTCTAATGCACAAGTTGATGATTCTAATGCACAAGTTGATGAAACAGAAGATGAGACAGTTGATGATATTGTTAATGGAATGGATAAACTAAGTATCATGGATAATGCAAAACCTGCTCTTAAAGAAGAAACAGAGCAAACACCACAACAAGAATAAGTTCATAGATCAATACGGACTAAGACATTTCCTAAAAGGTATGATGATTTTGTAACATTAGATTGTGAATTAAACTTTCATGCATTTGATGAACCTGCATCTTTTCAAGAAGCAGTAAATAGTGATGTATGGAAAAGTGCCATGCAAAGAGAGTATGATGCTCTCATAAAAAATGGAACTTGGAGGTTGGTGAACCCTCCAATTGGAACCAAACCGATTGGATGCAAGTGGATATATAAAAATAAGTATAAAGCAGATGGTTCACTTGACAAACATAAAGCGATACTTGTAGCAAAAGGGTATGCACATAAAGAAGGTGTTGATTACATAGAAACATTTGCTCCTACAGCTAAATGGGGCACCATTCGAACTTTGTTTTCATTAGCAACACAAAAAGGATGGAAGATACATCACATGGATGTTAAAACTACATTTTTGAATGGAGACTTAAAAGAAGATGTGTATATGGATCAGCCTGAAGGCTTTACTATCAAAGGTCAAGAACAAAAGGTATGCAAATTAGTCAAATATTTATATGGTTTAAAGCAAGCACCCCGAGCTTGGTATGAAAAGTTAACTGAGCATCTTCTCAAATTGAATTATAAGCACTTCAATCTAGATGATGCAACTTTATTTGTCAAGAAAGTTGGAAGATCGGTTGTATATCTCGTTGTCTATGTGGATGATTTGCTTATCACAGGAAATAATGACGATTATATAGTATCTATCAAAATAGAGTTGAAAAAGGCTTTCGATATGACAGATTTGGGATTATTAAATTATTATTTAGGAATTGAAGTAGATCAAAAACCAAAGCACATTTTCATTTCTCAGAAAAAATAT
The DNA here is from genome assembly GCA_001517045.1 of Pseudotsuga menziesii. Classification (NCBI taxonomy): domain Eukaryota; kingdom Viridiplantae; phylum Streptophyta; class Pinopsida; order Pinales; family Pinaceae; genus Pseudotsuga; species Pseudotsuga menziesii. The sequence continues at coordinate 597,521 of LPNX010780082.1, forward strand.
GTTGGAGAGTTATTAAACAAATTTGGTATGCAGGATTGTAATCCTGTTTCAACACCAATGGAGCATAATCTAAAGCTTACCTCAAATGAAGGTAGCACATTTGAAGATCCAACAAAGTACAGGAAGCTTGTTGGAAGTTTAATTTATCTTACTACTACTCGTCCTGACATAACTTTTGCTGTAGGAATACTTTCCAGGTTTATGCATCATCCCTGTGAAGTTCATTGGAATGCAGCAAAGCGAGTGCTCAAATATTTAAAAGGCACTCAATCTTATGGCATCAAATATTCTAAAGTTTCAGACTTTCATCTCACTGGTTATTCAGATTCTGATTTTGATGGAGATAAAGAGCATGGGGTCTCTACTTCAGGTTATTTGATGAACATTGGATCAGCAACTATCACATGGAGATCACGAAAGTGATATGTTCCTACTGATTCTACAACTGAAGCCGAATATGTTGCAGCAGCTCAAGCCACAAAAGAAATCATTTGGCTTCGTAAAATACTTGAAGACTTGCAGGAGAAACAAATGACTTCAACGCCTCTCTTTGTTGACAACACTTCTGCAATTCAATTGGCCAAGAATCCAAAATTCCATGATCGAACCAAACATATCAACACCAAATATCACTTGATTCGACATCATGTTGAGGCCAAAACCATTCATCTGACACATTGTCCTACTTCAAAGCAAATTGCAGATATCTTTACTAAAGCATTGGGCCATGAAAAGTTTGAAAAATTTAGAATGTAGCTTGGCATGTCAGATGTCCCTTCGGATTAAGGGGGAGTGTTGAATAATCCTTTGGGATTACATTGTACATAATATTTCAGTTATTAGTTAGTAAAATCTAGTTAATAATCTCGTTATCTAACTGTAGATAATGGTTTTGATCTCCTTTATATGTAACACTCATTCATGTAATAAGATATTGATTTGCTGAGGTTCTTCACGGCCTGTGTCAAAAAGCAGCCCCATTCAGTAACAAATGTAGTTTTATGTCGATCTTCCTTTGCGATCTTAATCTGGTGATAACCAAGAAACCCAATGGTGAAAGAATACATCTCCTTACCGTTGACTCCTTCTAGCACTTCATCTCTGAATGGTGTTGGAAATGGATCGTGCATACATGCATCGTTCAATTTCCTCATATCGAAACAAATCTGAACTTCGCTTGTTTTCTTATCTTGGACCACCATAGGACTGATCCATTCTGATTCTTTGACTGGCTCAATTATTCCAGCATCCAACATCCTATCAAGCTCAGCTTTCACCCTCTCTTTGTATCGCGGATTCAAGCGATACGACCTCTTCCTTACCTGTTTTTCATATGGATTTAATGGAATCTTCATCTCCCTTAAATCACCCAAGATCCCTTTCATTTCGGAGAATTTCGTTGGAAACAGATCTTGAAATTCATGCAGCAGATCCATGATCTTTTCCATGGTCTCTTCGTCCCAATAGTCCCCGACACTTGTGAATTTTGGGTTCTCCTCCATCCCAATGTTGACTTTTCTTATCTTCAATGACTGGTTCATCAGGTCCATTGGTACATCCGGGGCTGTGACATCCCGACTGCCCTATGTTTTTGGGATATTGATATTTCTTAGCTCATCATCGTCCTCAGGTTCTCTAGATACATTATAACATTCCATCATCGACTGCATGTGGCAATGTGCATGTGGATCCACTAGATACGTGACTCGAACCACCTTTAGCACCACATTGCGGATGAGCTGTAGCGCGTTATGGATATCTGGATTGGCATCAACGGAGCTAAAGGTATGTGTAAAACAAATTATCAACTCCTCCCAAGTGGTTATTTCCATACGTAACTCAGCTGATATGTACCAAGATCGCGACATTTCATCCAGTGTGTGTACAAAGGCATAGACCCACTTGTCCCTTGGTCGCGATGCCCATAATTCTAGCATTCAATCAGATGATCGCCAGGACTATTCTTCCCATCGTATCGTCCAACATGGTATACTTCTGCATCTCCAAATCATACTATCATCAGTCATTGACACTACGACCATCCCGTGATCAATCTTTTATGGGTCGCCCACCAGCGTGCTAGAGTAGCTTTCAAGGCCTCCTCCAACTCTAGCAACCGATGTGGATCTAAGACCTTCTCTTCGAACTCAACAAGAAACTTGGATAACGCGGGCAGGCCTTCATAAATGGGCAATTCAATCATCTCATTCGTGACACGACACGGCGACTGCTTAATCAAACCACACTTCCTGATCGATACTTCATGCATGCGACTCTTCCAGTTCTCTAATGCATAATATGAATTTGAAGACGCAGAGCCAGTGCTACACCAACAGAGTTCTTCATCAGAACTTGGATGGATGTATTCTTCTGAGATGTTATAAGCATGATCCCATCCCCTAACAACTTTGTCTTGTACTAGCTTAGTATACCCTCACCCTTCTCTTAGATCCATGGGAGCGATGACTCTGATGTCTTGATTTTCAAATGTCATCATCCACTTCTTAAAGTTTATCACTACCATACTATCATTTTCTCATCTGATCCCTAGCAACGCGGGATAGGAGCCTCCACCTTCTACAACTTCAATTACATCAAAATCAATATAGATCTTCATACCTTCAACATCCCCTACTAATTGCGACACATGCCCATTCGGTTGTACCTTGGCCTGATTTTCCAACCGTAGCTGCACGGGAGACCATCTCAATGTTGGCCTCCCCATCTTTTTCCATGTTTGTTTTGTCAGAATATTCACATCTGACCCCATATCCAGAATAATTGAATCTACTTCATAGTCTCCAATTTGGATGTTCATGCGCATCTCTATGCCTATCTTTTTCTTATGCAAGGAATTCACTGTAGAATCCTTCCATCCCTTCGACAGTCAGTGCATCAAGATCTCAATTTTGGCAAGAGCATTGGGATCTCTTGCCAGCGACAAGCATCTCTCAAAGAAATTCTGCAAGGTACCAAGCTACCACGATGATCTTGCCTCCAACGAGGAACCAAAAGAAGTGGGCATTTCATAAATAGGTGACTTACCAGGATTTCTTCCGATTAGATTGTGTGCTTCAAAGAATGTGTCCTTCTCAGCATCAATATCGAATTGCACCTTCTTCTTCCCAGCCAACCGAATTTGTGGATGAGGGCTATCTTCTTCAGTCGTCGCACCTTCGTTAGTGACAACAACGACGTTGACATCCTTTGTTCTAGGTTCCACCGAGATCATCGCAACTGTTGGCCCTTGACTATGGTTCAATTGTGGATTCATGTTTTGAGTCACATTTTGGTTCTGAATTGGAAATTGGTTCTGACCCTGATTCTACACTTGATTCTGGTTTGGAACCTGGTTCTGCAATTGATTCTAGTTCTATAGTTGATTTTGATTCTGCAACTGGTTCTGATTTTGCAATTGAGGAACATTCCCTGCCTGCCATCTTACGATCAGTTGTGGACAGTTCTCAATAGTGTGATCAATCGCGGTACAATACGTACACGAGCACTGTAACTGTGGGAAATCCCTCTGATAGTGACCAAATATGCCACAATTATAACATTGGATAGGTCTGCGACCTCATCTGTCGCCTCGACCAAAGCCTCCTCCTCGTCCTCAGAATCCTCCGTGGAATCCTCCCTGCTACTGATACTGCGGTTGATTCAACTGCTGCTGCCGGGTATTCGACTGTTGCTGGACATAGTGTGCTGACTAGACGTACTGTGGATGCGGTGCCAACTACGATTGCGGTTGTGGTGGTATAAAATACATCTGCGATGGTGGTGGTGGTCGTATCATATGCGGTTGTGGTTGCGGTACTTCTCCCTTCACATAATATGATTCATATGTTCTTTCATGAAGTAGGTCATATGCATGACAGTCTTTATCTTCATGCCCAACAGATCGACAAAATGAGTAGTATAGGTTAGTCAACTTCATCACCATCTTCTGCATGTATCCACATTCTTCATGTTGGTGCCCATATACTTGACAAATGTAGCACCATGGTACACTACCACAACTCAATGGATTCAATGCTCCTTACAACAGATAATTTCAGAAATCGAGACAAGTATCTTTGGTATGTCCATCTGCGCGACATCGAGTACACCAAAGGTCTTCGCGATGCTATTTACCCTTCTTTATATCTTGCAACTGAAGTGTCAAGTTTGCTAGTTTTTCCTGAATCGGGTTCATACCAGCTGCACTTTCTCCAATGGGCGAAGCTTCTAACTTCATTGCGATCTCCAGAGCCTCGCTTTGTGTCCCGATTTTCTGCTGCATCAACGGTTGTCTGATACCGTGATGAACCATTCTTTATGTTGAACATTGCTCATCTCAAAACTGACCCTCACCATCAGTGTTTTGATTCTTTGGTCAAAATCCCATACAGTTTCGTTAGGAAACTGCTTAATATCCTTCAATTATGTAATGTACTGTGCTTCAGAATTTGATTTTCTGAATTCTTCAATAAGTCCTTTCCTGATTTCCACCAATTCCTTTGGAGGGGTCCCTGTAGGAACTTGTATAAATTTCATGTACCAATCTAGCGCACGACCCTGAAGAGTGGTCGCCAATTGGCCCTTCTTGACATCATCATCTGCAGCTTACCCAACAGTCCAGACTGCCTCACATAGAAACCAATACTGCTCGAGATCGTCAGTCTCATTTCCATGGAAAAAAGGTAACTTCATGTCATTTCCCGCCATCCTGGGTCTTCTTCCTATAGATGATAATCTATTACTAGAATGCTACTAGCACGTTGGACAATTCGACGTGGAAATTACGTTTCTTCCTGGATGCGGAGTAGTGTGTGGAGGCATGGGAATGTTGCTGTTGGGGTTCGATCTTACTGCTATCCTGGGCGTAGCATGGTATTCCTCTTCATCACTATAGGGTCGCTTTGTCCCGTGTGTTATTCCTTCACGGTCTTGCATATCGATCGCAACAGGACCTTCCCCTTTCCTCTACCTCTTCTCTTGTCGAAACCTTGCTCCTCCCCTCATAATACCACTTTCTTCCTCGGCTTCCCTCACAGTCTCGTCGAAACTTGCACCCATCTACCCCTTATCCTTCCATTCGTCTCCCCTCTTTCGTCGCGGTATCCACAACCTCCGCACACCAGAGGTCTATTACTCAAGGTGCATGTTTAGTATGCCTTTTTCACAAACGAGCATCTTGATTGACAATTGTAGGGATAATAGGAATCTACCTCTCAGTCCGTTGAAGGATTCCTTTTCTGCTTCATTGTAGGATTTGGTAGTATCAACCACGAACTTGGTAATCTAGCCTTATATGATACTATCCAACTAGACTTCAGCAGCCTGCAATGCCCTGTTCTCGATCTCTTGCAATTCTTGGATCAACTCAGGGGTCCAAGACGTAATCTCACCTCCGTGGAAATTTTTCTTGCGATAGGTTAATCGCGCCAACCACTTGTACATGATGATTGGGAATTTAGAAAATAAATATTCATGTGGACCATCATGTATGTGCTTTTCCAACCACTTGTCTGTTGTCAATCTCGGGTTTTGGTTCTATGTCTCAGCAAATTCTCATAACTTTTGGTTGAACTACTTCTAAATTTATAGTCTTGTTGAATGCCACATGTCCTCCCCTCAGTCGCAACAAGGTACAGACAACAGAACCATTAGTTGACACAAAACCAGCCAACAAAACCCAGTCGACAGGGGTTCCACTCTGTCGACCCTCAAGCCACCGCGACCTCCCTGAGCACCGGCCCAGACAGGTTTTACCTTGTCCAACAACACCCATAGAGCGAATGAGGTCTCACTCGAGGCTTTCAAGGGAGAGCTGTCGAAACCAAGTTTCCGCAGGATAGGAGAGGAATATGTGCATCTACCTATTTACCCAACATTGTGTGACATAACAGATATGATTACTTATCAACATTCACATAAGCATTCATCATTGTACTTAGATAGATCGCATTATTCAGTCATAACAGGCTTCAACATATTACTGTGTAAAATAGATCTAATAAGATATCATCATTTAGGACAAGAAAACATCACATCATAGATCCACATCAAAAATTCACATGTCATTCATCATTGGGTCACAGAAAACAGTAAAACACAACGATTTAGATCAACTTCCTCTTATCATATTACTTCAGCACAAAACAACATATTCTTAAAAATAGTTACAATTCACCGTGTGCTCTCCAATCGCTCTCTTTCAGTCTCATTTAGATCTATTTGACACTTGCAATTGTACTTTTATTTATATGCTTGCACCTTTACATTCAAGGTCCACTTGGACGAATTCCTAACTAACTCTTAATGGGTTCAACAAAATCATGACCAATATCCACAAAATATGGTCAAAATACAAAAAGGTGACACAAAATATGCAAAATATTCTAATTCCCGCTTGCGCGCTATTCTCCACTTGCGTGGTGTCTTTTGCTATTGCACAACATCCACGATGTTGCGCAGATGGTTTGTCCCAAAACCCCTGCGAACAATCCCAACATCCTTATATAAGTCCTTGAATTCATTTGAAGTGAATTCTCCTCCATTATCTCATCTTAAGGTCTTGGTCTTCATTTTGAGATAGATTTTCCACAAGAGCATTAAATTCCTTGAATTTTACAAATACTTTGTCTTTTCCTTTTAAGAAGTATATCCAAGTCTTACGAGAGTAATCATCAATAAAGGAGACATAATATACATACCCGCTTAAGGAAGTGGCTAACATTGGTCCACACACATCTGAGTGTACAATGCCCAATATCCCTTTTGCTTTGTTGTTACTACTTGGGAATGGATTATTGGTGTTCTTTCCTTGAGAACATCCTTTACATACTCCTTTATGATCGATATGGATCTCTGGTAGACCTGTGACAACCTTGCTCACAATTGGAAATGCTTTGTAGTTTACATGAACAAGTATTCTATGCCATAGTTCACATGGACTGGTGGTGCTGGTTGTAAGGGTTGAATCGATGTGTCCTTTCAATTTGTATATTCCTCCTTCTTCAACACCAATTACAGTAGCATCATCTATTGTTTTCCCTTTCTGCCACGTAAGGACTTCACCATCTACAAAGGCAACTCTAAATCCTTCACTATATAGAGCTGAGATGGAAAGAAGATTCTTCTTTAAACTTGGAACATATAGGACTTCTTTCATCTTCATGAACTTTCTAGTTCTTAATTTGTAAGAGGCTTCTCCCATTCCTTTGATGGGGTATTGATAATCATCTCCAAGTTGTACTTTATATGAATAGTCTTTTTGGGTAAAACAAGAGAGTGAATCCTTATGTCCTGGCACATGTTTGGAAGCACCACTGTCTATGAGCCAAGTGTCACTTCCATGAGTGATCGAACCTTTGAGAGCTGAAATTAGGACATACTCTTCACTAGAGTCTTCAATTTTTGTGGTATTTTCCTTGTCTGATTCATTTTCTTCAATTGCATGGGCATGGCACTTTCGGTTCTTCTTCTTGAATTGATCTTTCTTAAGAGGACAATGTCTAGCAATGTGTCCCGTCTTATGACATGAGTAACATTCAAATAATGAATAATCCCTTATATGTTTCTTGTTCTTCTTGAAGTCAGGTGATCTTATGGGAGATGACCCTTGACTCTTCCTTTTGATTCTTCCATTCTTGATGTGTGTATATAAAGATTGATCTTCATTATCACTTATCTTCTCTTCTCTTTTTATTATTCTTCCTTCTTCTTGTACACTTTCTTCCCATAGCTTGTTGAACCTAGTTAACTTTCTTCTAGCACATATTCCTCTAATGAAGGAGTCCCATTCTCTAGGGAGACAATTCAGGGTGGTCATCACCACTTCTTCTTCTTCAACCATATAAGAAATGGCTTCTAACTGTTCTTTGATCTGAGATACTCTTGAGAAATATGATTTTATGGTATCTGTCTTATGTATCTTCACACCCTTGATTTGGTTTCTCAAGGTCATTATGTTGTTGATGTTCTTACCTTCAAACATATTAGTTAGTGCATCAAACATTTCTTTTGGAGTATTATTTGAAGATACTTGGGAGATTAACTGATCCTTGATGGAATTAGATATTATCCTTTTTTACTTTGATCATATCCTTTTTGTGTTTGGCCTTTACCTCTTCTCCCTCTGGTTCCTTGACCTCTTCTTTGATAAAGCCATCTAGGTTATGTTCTTCAAGGATGGGCATGATTATGTAATTCCATGCTCTGAATTTCTTTGCTCCCTCAAGCTTTTCATCAAGCTTGGTACTATTTGTCATCTTTAGTGAATGAGAACTTCAAATGGAATGATAGTGAATAGAGCTTACTAGTATGATGATTGCTTTTGGAGTCTGGTTTAGGGTGACTTAAAGTTTGACTAAAAAAACCCTAATTTTCCAACTGGGATCACTTGTAGAGTTGATTGGAGGAAAAGATGTGCCTACCCAAGGAGAGCTATATTGTATCTTGCTTTTCTGGATTATGAGGACAAAACCTTGAAAAATATGATGCCTTAGTTTCTCCCGACAGTAGTGGTAGGTCAAAAAGTGAAAATCCTCATACTGAAAAACTACTTCGAACAAAATATGCGCCCTCCTAGGAGGAGTTGAATGGACCTTCTTTTCTATCTAATATTTAGAGGGAGGCATTTGGAATAGTAAACCCTAACTTATTGGATTGCAGGATGAGCTGTTGCACAATGTCTTCTTTCAAGTTAGCTCTGATACCATGTTAAGATTTTAAAATTTGTTATACCAATACAAAAAGGCCTCTGAAAGAATAACAAGCACATCAGAACAAAAGAGAACACAAATATTTATTGTGGGAAACCCTTGTGGGGAAGAAAACCCATCAAAACTTCCTCTATATAGACTTCAACCAATTATAGTGTAAGACCCAAAGAACAAGACTAGATTGCTTCCTCTCCTCCAATTATAGTGCAGTTGCTTGAGTGTTCTACTCGTCCAAATGAGGGAAGTGCCTCTCCTATTTATACTAATCAGCTGAGAGGCCTAATAACCCAACTGGGCCGACTTCTCCTGGTTGCCTTGGAAAACTCAAAAATACATTTTAATAACACTTTGTGGGTACTACTGACTCGACTTACAATGAAGGTTTTATCTCAAGACTTAACATGACCAAATACATGAAAGACATACGTGATTAGAGGAACAACATCTTCGGAAGGGGTAATAATAATAATAATACAAAATATAATATCTTCCGTAGTTACATTTCCTTAACAATAAATTTATGTTACAACCTCCACCAAACCATCCATTACCATCATTGGAGGTTTTAGTGGATTCTTTTTTGGTAATTTTTCCCAATCGCATAACACTAAAAACCCTCTGTAATAACCATATCTCGATTTTTTCTTCACCTCACTTCTACTTGTATAAATCCTTTCAAATTTTACAATTTTATTAAATTATTATATTTTTCAAAGCTACATTACAACCAATACTCATATATAAAATTCATTTGTTATAGGATTAGAATCATAAATGCTAGCTTCTTTAAGCCCTATAATGCCATAATTAGATGTAGGTTTTTTACTAATAAAAAACATTTGTTTTGAAGTCATTCTTATGGTTCTATTGAATGGAGAAGAGAGAGACAAAAAAAACAAGAGCCATGAGGTGGCAATGTCCCCGACATTGCCATTTCTGTGATCCATTGCAAGATGGGAAATGTTGTATTGTCATGTTCCATTGCTAATAGGATAATGGTACTAGCTCTCTGAAAAATGTAATTACAATAATGCCATATAAGTTTTTAGTGTTTGTTAAGATCGTGGCGGAAAAAATTGGAGAGAAGAAAATATTGAATAGATTGTCAATTAAGCATCCATATGACCTAATCTTACTATTATGTAGCATCTAATCCTAACAAGGACAAAGTTTTAAATCTTAGAAGAAAAAAAAATTATAACAATTTTCATAGAAGTTTTTGTACGAGTGTAAAATAATTTATTAAAAAACTATATTTATTATTTATTATTTGGACATTAATGATTTTTCAACCAAATTTTAAAAACTGAATATCAATAATTATGTCTCATATATAATAAAAATCAATAACTATAATTTTTATTGGTAGAAAATGGGGGTCCTCATGAGTCATGGACCCCAATTTAGAAAGGCACGATGAGACATTTCATAACTCCCAGATTAGGGGTATTGACAAGAACAATTGTGCTTCATTAAGAATATTGAAGAGATAGGAAGAGTGACTGAATGTGATATAAGTTGCAAATTTGGAAGCAAGAATTTAATCAACAAGTTCCAAGTCCTTTTTTAAGTGGTTTGAGTGGGATTCATAAAGTATGGAACAATTTGGGTGGAAAGATGTCAAACTGCACTTGCACTTCCAAATTGTGTATGAGATGCAAAATAGTAAATTTAAGGAAAGGAGTTAAGACGAATTTACATGTTTTTTAAATGTAAAAAAACATGTAATAGGATAGATTTTTATTAGCATAGATCCATCTTAAGTTCTTAACAGTTTAACCATGGATCTATTAAGCACTTAGAGGAAAACAAACGGGTACAAACTTCTCAATTCTTAAAAGATTTGGGGTAAACATAGGTTTAGGCTTCTTCTTTTATCATTGACTCTTTCTATTCCTTTTTTAAAATGTGGGACAACATTTTTTCTCCATTTCATATTCAACAAACATAAGTATGCACATACACATAGATCTCTCCCACCCTAGGTTGTAAGAAGTAAGAAAAACTCACTTCTCTCAGTGCAACAAACTGGACAAATTAATTTATTTTAAGATTTTGTGCAAATATTCTTTTATATATTTATTCAAGAAAGTTGAATATAACCAATGCATTTTTGTAGAAGAGTCAAGATTCTAGGGTAGAGTCGACCTAATTATGCATCTATGTCTGCAAATTTTAATCTAGGTACAATGACTCTAACCTCGACCCCTGTATGGGAAGAATTCCAAATATCCAACTTACATCTCTGGGAAGAGAAAGTCATGGAATAGTTTCACAACAATCCAGGTAAATTTATCTGTTTCGATAGAAGCACTAAAAAACTAAGAATCTTTATTTGTGCAATAATCTATGTAGAGGTAGACATAAGCAAGGATTTAACTGAAAAATATCATTCTAGAAGTCAAAGGATCTCTAATGGATCTAACTGTTAGATTATGTATTGATTTTAGATGCATTATATGCGAACAAGTAGGTTATCTCATGGCTACCTGCCAAAAGAAAGCACATGAAAGCACGTGAATGTTGATGTTTAGAGTAAATATGAAGAGCTTTGAACTTTAGATTTGTTATCGATGAACCAATGAACATATGAATCTCATAATCAAATCATTCATCCACATAAGACAAGATGTACACTAGGGAAAATCCTCATAATAGAAAGGATGAAACACCCCATAATTCTTCTGAGTATAATAGATAGATTGCAGAGAATGACTTTTACAACATAAGCATATTTCTCGATAAGAGAGAATACAAAGAAATGGAGAAGAGAGATCAATTGTAATCATTATATTGAACTTATCACGTTCCCAACAAATTAATAACAAAACAAAACAACTTCCATGTGAACTAGGGTGAATGGTTGCATGCCATTTATGCACCCATGCATTACAATTTCGAATTTCCTTCTTGGAATAATCAATCCATGCATTGAAATCTTCATCATGCACAACTAATGCACCATACCTTCAATCAAGGTCATTAACTGATAGTTAAATGATATCGGAGTGAGCTCAATCTCTAACTGAATATCAATCACTTATAAGTTAACATGCTAACTTAAGTCTCATAATGCTTCAACTCAAGTGTCGACATGCAAACACTTTTATAACTGAAGTGTCATCCTTTTATTAACTTGAGTGTATTCTTTTAGTTTAACTAAAGTGTAAACACTTTAGTTATCTAGTCCATATTTCCTTAACACTTAGTTAACTACTATTAACTAAATCATGTTGATTGATGAACACTCAACTCTTCTTTACTTAACCGAATGCATTCACTAATCAATTGATGCTTTAACTGGAGCACTGATTGAGGCATTCATATTTAACTGAAACTTTATAAATTGGGTTCATCCAGTCTTCTGCATGGGCAATTATAATTCTCTTTCTCTTTATCTCTTTATCTTATTGCATGGTAAAAATGTGTTAACTTAATCATCTATCATATCATATTATACTCATAAGAATTGTCACATGCTATGATCATATTATATTACCCTGGAACATATAGTCATTTGCTAAAGTAATTCACTCTAGAGGTGACCAGTCTCTAGAGGAGACTCAATAGCTTTATCCATCTTGAACAACCATGGTTATATATCACATAACATTTACCTCTATTCCTAGAGGTCCACCTCAATGGGTGTCCAATCACTGAGATTGCATGAGGATCATAGATTTATATAACTCACAAGCCCATCTCCATAACTGGAGATCCATCTCATAGGGTATCGTCTATGAGAATCAAAATGAATTGATATAAACCACAAGTCTCGACTTGATACAAACCACAATTCTACAGTCTCAATACAAACCACAAGACTTTACAGTACAAGCATCACCACCTCAATCATGTGAGGATATATATAGGACCATATACAAACCATAAGTCCCAACTCGATACAAACCATAAGTTCAAAGAATGACTCCTGATGTTGTACATTTAACAGGGAACAGGTGGAAAGTTAGAAATCTCAGGTAAATTCCATGCTCATCATGAAGGGTGTTTTTCAAATGAATTCTCAACCAAATCCCACAATCATGGACCAATAGGTTTTCAGGGAGTTGGGAGAAGGAATAAAAAAGTTAAGAATGAACATGAAGAAGATGTTCTTTCAGCTAACCAAGAGCAAGAAGTGCAAAAATATGACAAGGTAATAGCAAATACATGTATCATCTTATCAAGGATTATGGGTAGATAGTCCTTCTTTCAAGGGTTCTATGCATAATAGGATAATACCTAAGAACCCAAAGTAGCCTCAACAAACAAGGAGTAGGGATAATAGTTTATTTTGATGTTTCCACCCATAGGTTCAAGTATGGGGAGGTCTTATAATTTACAGTTTCTTGCTGAAACATGATGTTACTTTTGATTTAGTTACAAATAGATTGTATTAAAACACACCATTCTCATTGAAGATGGTGCTTGTTAATTTCATGCAGGGAATGATTCCCCAATTCTAGATAAGTTAAAAGTCTCATTCTAATGTCCTCATTTAGAGTTTAAAGATTTTCAAAAGACAAGATTAGAAAAAAACAAGTTTTATGGTATTACTTTAAAATGTAGCCACTAAATTTAAATTTACAAAGTTGTTTTTATAGAATTAATGAAACAAACCAATAAATCAATAACATCTTAACAACAAAGACAATTTAAATCCTATGTAATTACTTCTCTTTCAGCACTTTTTTATTCTTTCTGGAAATGTCTCGTGTTGAATGAAGAGCGTACGAATCTTGAAAAGATAGATAAATCAATGATTGAACAAATCCCCCCATTGTAGACATAATTCAACACCAGAAATGGCTGGTAATACAACAATTTTTTCGATACAGAAATTTCAAGAGAAAAAACAAATCAAATATAATATTCTAAAAAGAGTCGATAGAGTTCCCAAGCTCAAATAAAATCAAATTTTGGTAGTGCATGTTTAATTTATTTAATGAAATTCCAGCGTCGAACTAGTGACAACACACTTTGCATTATTTCAGTCCTTGTACACGTTTTTGGCTTTCGTATCATTATAAAACAATGTTCTAATTTAGATAATGTTTTTTTGGTTAAAAAAAGAGGGAAAAAGAAAAAGCTTAGAATTCATGGAAGGAAAGGTGTAATAAAATACACACCTAACCTAAAGATTTATAGTCATTATCGAGTTCTCCATGCGATGCGAGCTAGTTACCTCCATATCTCCACAAATCTATCAAACCGAGCTAGTTACATCCAATATATCCTCGACCTTAGACAACGCCTCGATCTCGCCTCTATACATAAACAGTAAGTGTAAAATCCAGAGCATAACTTCTTATCATGAAGGCAGAGCACGGAGACGATATATGAGTCCAGGAAAATAAATTTAACATTCTCTTTCCTCCTAATTTCACTGATAGCTTGACAATTGTGTAAATATAAAGGAGGATCGATTAACCTTGTTGCCTTCAATTCACCAACGTAGGAAAAAAAAACTAAAAAAAAACTGAGAATGTCGTTAAAAGGAAAGATTGTTAGAATTTAGAAATAGCCGTGTAAATGATTGACCGCATTACAAAGTGAAAGAATTAATGAATTGGAGAAGATTTATAGCTCAATGGCCATTCCATTCCATTCCATAACAATTATTAGAGCTTTAAGCACCAACCAAAGAGAAAAAAATCCTTTACTTTAAGATCCACGCGGCATGGCCAAGGGTCTGAAGCCGCTACTGCAGATTCTTCAGTACCTCACAAACACAAAATTTATCAATAACCAGACCGGTTCTTTCACTTCGTGGGACTTCCTTCACTGTAAAGTTATAAATTTATAGACCTCGTTCACACAATTTGGCAGCTGGCTAGATGTCTTTGGTGGTATATAAGTGGAGTTTTAAACCTGAAAATGAAAATGAACACTATCGGATCGACGCACAAAGTTGGCCATGGAAGGATTCCATTCGCCTTGGGGAGATAAGCAGAAACTACAATATCATCACTACACTACAGAAGGGTATTAATAGAGAAAGTATTTTTTTATCTTATTTTATTCCTGAAAAGATGAAATATATACCTGAAGGACATGTTATCTTATTCCATGGATGGAAGGAGAGGAGAGGCTTCGTGGAGTTACCTGATCCGAGGAGATTGAGCGGTTGCGAGAATTATGAAAAAATTGACGAGCAGTAGCGAGGAGACTATTCAAAGTACCATGGATGGAAACACCCGTAATGAGAGGACAGGACTGGACTAGACAAGGAAGAATTGGTTCGTTAGATAACGAGGTACACAACCCTGACCTTTGACCTTTGAATGTAGCTAGGTTCAGACACTAGTTTACATGATTGAATGAATCTTAACTGAACCATACAGGTTGTCCTCTAGAGGTGACAAGGAAAGTTACGAAAGAGAACGAGAACGTGGCGGGACTTGGATTTATTTGCATCAGATTGGCTGCAAATAACAACAATGATTAGTGAGGATATGTAGACGAACATACTATAGCTTGAACTTGGGAATTACAGCGACATTTTTTGGAGAGGAGAGACTCTTGACAGTTTGTGGTGAAGCTAAGCTCATGTGCGTGTTGCAATATGATAACGCACGTTGAAGTCTCAAGAGCTTCAAATGGAAACATTGTCGTTGTCATTCTCATCTCTAACTCCCTTTTCTTTTTGTCCTATAAAGCTAAAAATAATTGCCCATTGTGTTCAAGGAAAGTTTTAGTGTATTATTTCCTATTTCTTGTTGTTTTCCACATGGGTATAGGTTCTTTAAGGATAGTCACGGGAAATTTCAGTAAATTTTGATAGTTGGGGATGCTAATTTTACTGGGATAGGACATAGATTGTTCCGAGAAAGCAACATGGATCTGATTTGAAGAGGGCATTACAAGGCTATTAATTGGGAAGAATGTATAACAATTTCAAGGAGTAGGTCATCGAGTATGTTGGGCATGCAGATTAGGAGGACAACATGGGAGATTATGCCAAGGAATTACACTATACACGAATTCCATCAAATACTTCAAAACCCATCTCAAATATGAGAAAAACCCCAAGATTAATGAGGCCATCGCCCAAAAATTCACAGACCACTTGATGAGGGGGGAGGATATCTGTGTTGTGCTGGATGAGAGGGTGAATTCGAGGCCTTCTCTCAACAAGGATGCTTCCAAACCTACTTTAGCATGGTTGAAATCATAACAAAGAACTGTGACAAGCCTATCCATCAAGCTTGCTTTAGCATGGCTAAAATCGAAACAAAGAACCGTGACAATACCTTGTCATCTTCTATCAAAATTCAATGCACGAACAAGACCCCAAACCTCTAATTAATTCCTAAAATCCTCTTCACTCAATTCAACAAGCACAAAACTTATAAGCAATGCTCGAAATGCATGTTCTCGACCTAATGGATAAACAATCCCAGGACTCGAACCCACAACATTGCTCCCACTACGAGAAACAACGCTAGTGTTGTTCATGTTTTTGTAATCATTATAGCTATAATGCCTGATTAAGCGCAACAATGGAAGGCAATGGCTGCTAACATCCCCTTGAAAACCAATGGAACTTTCTATTTGTGTTGTTGTTTCCTGTTATCCCATAGTGGCTATGGAATTGAGGCTCAAGTTGCAGCTTGTTATCCCAAAGTGGCTCTATAAGCCAAGAAAGTAACTAGGCGATGTCTCTTCGTCATCATAACTCACGCCTAGATTAAATTCAGAGGAGTATATGGTAATTAAGGAGGGATGATGATGTAGCCTTGTCGTTGGGGCTGAAAAAACAAGGCGAGCGTTAGTGTGTACATTGCCAATCAAATGATACTTAAATATAAATTTCAAAATTTTCAGAATTTTTAACCATAGTCAAAACATTTGTCACCGAAAAAATTTCATCCCACCGACCGAACTAATGCCCATAATGCAAAAACTATATGTCTCAGACATAACAAGATATATTAAATGTTTGAAAATTATTTGTAAAAGATATACAATGTTAATAAATAAAATTTGAGAGTTTTGGAAAACAACTTTTATCCTTCTTCCTTTGTGTGGTTGTGCTATGAAAGAAAAAAAAACATGAAAACAATTACATAATTTAATTTATATATGTACATTTCCATGTTCTTTAATTCCTTTTTTTCAAATAAAAAAACATTTCTTAGTATTCATCTAGAATCAAATAAAAGTACATACATCCCACAGGTTCTTTCCAGACTTACATATTCCTTTATCAACTTTCAAAAATACCTACGCCATCTATCTCTTTGGCCTAAGAGATTTACACAAAAATTTCATCAAGATTTCACCTTCTGTTTCTAATCTTTTCACCAAAAACATTTTTTTTATCTCATACTGTAGAAGACATCTATCTTAAAACAAACCAAACTCCGACTTAATCTAGTAAAACCGAACCTTCCAGCATAACATTACCATCTTGTACTTCTTCAAAGAACAAAGTTCCAAAGTCACTATTAACAACAATTTTTGATAGCTCGTCGACTTCCCTATTAAAGGACCCTTGATATATGCATGAAATAAATATGATTGAAAGCATTTATCAGTAGTTTTATCCTCTTGCACCAGTTGTTTGGATGAATTACTTATAGATTGGACTCTCTTTATCCCAATCAATTATAATCTTTGAGTCTCCATATATATTCAAAGAATCAATTTCACATTTGTTTGCAAAAAAAAAACCCCAAATACCAAAAGTTTTGCTTTAGTATTACTACCTTTGTCTCCTCCCATCCACATATTGAACCAATGAAAGTCATTGAGTTTAATCACCATACCACATCCGCATGAACCATCCTTCGAAGATCCATAAAAATAAAAATAAAAACTGTTGAGAATGGAAAATAAGTAGGCTTGTATACTATCGTTTGATCAGTTTTATTCCTTACCCCTTCAAATTCCTTAAAGAGAGATATGCTTTTTAAGCTACATAAACTGACATTTGGAGCTGCATTTTCAAAAATAGCTTTATTTCTTAACTTCCATATATTCCAGAAGATGAAATTTGAAAAGAGTCTATAGATTTTCTTCTTTTGAATACCAGTCCCTAAAACTGTCTTCCAAACACCTTTCTCCCAAAACAAAATTTGTATTCAAATCCCATGCCAGAAAAGAGTAGACTTCTTTGTTGAAAGCACAGTCAATGAATAAGTGTTCAGTTGAATCTGTTGAAATATTGTAACTATGAAGAATATTCTATATGTATCTTTTGTGGTCCCTGATGGTCCTACCGGGAGAACCACTTGTATTATCTTGTACCCCGATGCTTCTAATCGGAAGAACTAATAAGAGTCATGAGGTTGTCCCCTCTAATTGTAAAGGTGGGTCATTAGCACCCCAGTGTGGTTACTTGAGCCTACATGTGTAACTCGAGCCTACATGATTAACTCAAGCCTACATGTCGGATGAGTTAATTGAAGTGAACGGATGAATATAAATAGAGGTGTAGCTCTCCTCATTTGAGCACACATTCTCACTTGTGTAGCGCATTAGTGGAGAAGAGAAGTAGCTGGAGAAGGAGGAGGATCATGCTTTGATCTCCTTGCTGGTTTTATCTTTTATCTTTTTGGGGCATCTATATTGAGGAAGCTTTTGCTGGGTTTTTCCCTTTAGGGTTTTCCCAGGATAAATCTTTGTGTTCCTTTTGTATGGTTGTGCTTGTCTATCTTTTAGTGATCCTGTTTATATGCTTTTGTTATGAAAATGTAATGAAATACTGATGTCTTAGCTAAGCATATGAAAAATTCAACATGGTATCAGAGCCACCCTAAAAGAAGACATTTTGCAGCTATAGAATCTAGGGCTTCTTACTTTTTGGTTCTCTCTCCACAATCGATCAGCAAAAGAATGCTAGGCTGACTCTCCATTGAAGGGCGCATCTTTTTGTCGAAGCGGAATCCGATTCCGAGCATTTTCAGTTTTCGGTGCGGGAAATTAGGGCTTCTTAAAAAAGAAGAATTTTTGAGTGAGCCTAGCATAGGATTTCTCTCCTCATCAAAATCAAATTTTAGAGACCTGGATCAAGAAATTTGGTTGGGTGAAACTCCGGGAAAGTCATACCCTAGTTTGACCCCGATCGAGAAAAACCCTAAATACTAAAACTGCTAAGTTTTGGTACATTCACTATATCCTGAGATTGGTGAAGGATCGGGAGTTGCAAATTGTAGAGGCCGAAGCTAAAATCCTGATTTACACTCTGTCCAAAATTCAGCCTCATATTCGCTATATTCTGGAAGATATGATCCCTCCAAGTTAGGGTTCCAGCCTCTCCCAAAATTCATCCCTAAACAGGACACCTGGGGAGAATTACTGTAGCGTGGGCTACAGAGGTCCAAATGGAATTCTGGAAGATGTTCCAAAAAGAGCACGGACTATACTTTTTGTGGTCTGAATTTCAGAACCTGAAAATGAACCAGTGACACGTGGCATTTTGTACAACTTCACTATTATGAACAGTCATGTAACAGGTCACCTTGGGAAAATGATCATAAATCCCAATTGGTGAAACAAATTCTGATGAAACCTATGGTGTTGGATCAGGTACATGTGAGGTTACCTCAGTGTGAAATTTTAGACACAGAGGAGCAGTAATTTCGTAGATATCATAGAAACAGTGACAGGCATTTCTGTAGAAGAAATTGGAAAACTAGGGCTTCCTGTTCCGGGAGCTTCCCTCCACTGTTTTCAGAAAAGGAGTACATTGGATAGCTCCATTTAAAGAGATATATCTTTCTATCCAATCAGATCTAAAAGATTCCAAGTTTTGAAAATTAGGGTTTCTCTGACAAACCCTAGATCAGCCAGCTCTTGAAGCAGGACAGACACCTCAAATCGGTAAGATCTAATCTTTTGCTATTTGCATTTGAGGTTCTCATTTCAAAGTGATCTATCACATCAGCTTGATGATAAGCTTGGTGAAGTTAAAAACTTCCAAGCATGGAAGTATTTGATCTCTCTGAAGAAAATGAATTGGACACCTTCATGAGTAGAGAGGTTCCAGTTCCAGAAGGAGATGAGGCTCAAAGCCTTACACAAGAAGAACTTGATCAAGGCCAAGAATATCATTGTTGATTCAATCACGGATCAACTTGTACCACAAGTGTCTTCCCTAAAGACACCGAAAATGTTTGATTCCTTGATCAAGATATTTGAAGATAAGAACATTAATCAGAAGATGGATTTGAGAAAACAGTTGAAGAATGTGAAGATCCAGAATGCAGAACATCTTGAAGCGGTACAAGAAGAATTGGAGAATACATAAGTGGTGATAGCCACCTTGAATGGTCTCCCAGGATCATATAATTCATTCATTCAAGGAATGTGTGCCAGAAGGAAGTAATTACTTTCAACAGACTCTGGGAAGAAGAAGAATCTCAACTCATAAGAAGAGAAGAAGAAGGTGGGAGCAATTGAAGATCAAGCTCTCACCATTCAAAGAAGATCCCTCAAGCAATGAGTAATGTGAAGAACTCAATTCTTGAAGAATCTATTATCCATCTTATCATTTGGATAAGAAATGATGATGTCATGAATGAAGAAGATGATGAAGTAGAAGGATCAAGAAGGAGTCTACCCACGAAACGAATAAAAGATAAGTATTCTAGTGGCATTGCATGATATTGTTTTGTTATGCATTTGATTATATTTAGTTGATGTATTATGCATGATAGATTGTTTGCATTTTAATGATTGTATACTACTAATATGCTTGTGATGGGTAAGTAGCTCATGGTGCCATACAACTCTCCATTGCTACTTATCAAACCTCTTTGTTGACATATTGGATTAGTGCACAATCTCAATGATGTCATGGTAAAGATGGAAGACATCTAGAAAGTTTTTGTGAGACATGGATGAATGTTGTATTGGCTAAACAATTGTATGATGCATAATAATTTGTCATTATGCAGTTCTAACCATGTAACTGGTGCATTTGAATTGTAGGAAAGGTCCTGTACAACCTCCTACAAGAAAATAAGGATGAGACTTGTTCCGAAGAACAAGTGATGACAATTCAAGATTCACTCCAATGAACATGAATCTGAAGCTCCCAGGGTCAGAGACACCATGACGGAAGAAAGAGCTTCAGAGAGTGGTAGATCCACCTCGAAGGATGAATACCACCATGGGTATGAGAGATAACTCAAGATGAAGAAAAGAATGCTATGAAAGAATCTATGATCAAATAATAATGGTTGATCATGGGGAATAATGTATACGATATGATTTCGAGACACAAAGGGAAGTACGTAGTAGCTTCCATATGGATCTACAAGAACAAGTGTACAAAGCAAAGTTCGTGAGTTGCCTTTGAAAGAACAGACTATGACATGACATACTCTATCGACAAGTATATGTCAAGCATAGAACCACCTATACAGAGTGAAGAGGGAAGATGATACTCCACTTCAGGGGGAGTGACTACAGAAGATATCTGAGTTCAAGATGGTACGACATGATGGACAGCTTCCTGATGGATCGAGACTTTACCAAGAGTAAAGTGGGTTCCAACCTTCAAGATTGAATGCATAATACTAGGATATGTTGATGACCTGACAAGATGAACTCATGAAAGATGTTATGATGAAAGAATACTAGAATGATGTTTGGGATATAATACTCAAACCAGAAAGCAAGAATGCGATATCTTCCAAATGGATCGGTAAGATAAAATATGCTATGATAGAAGTAAGGAAATACTTGTGGCTTCTCTCAGAAAGAGGGAATTAATTTTGAAGAGACACTTACTCCAAGAAGCAAGGTATACTTTCTTCAAAATTATCATGGTAGTTTCTTCCATGATGAAGTAAAGACAAGCCTTCCTTAATGGTATGGTTGAGAAAGAGTTTTACATCGAATAGTCACAAGGATTTTAAGTTGAAGACAGATGGACTCACGTATGCAAGTTGAAGAAGGCCCTCTATGGCCTGAAGCAAGCTCCCAGAGCTTGGTATGGAAGAATAGATAGTTTCCTAATGAGCATGGGATTTGCCAAGAGTAAAGTCGATCCTAACCTTTATCTCAAGGTTGTAGAAGATGAACCTGTCATCCTATTATTATATGTGGATGACCTATTTTCTGACAGGGAATGAGAAACATTTTGTAGAATGCAAGAAGAAGTTCACTGAAGAATTTAGACCTTGGTCTAATACTTTATTTCCTAGGTCCGAAAATATGAAGGAATCTTTCTCAATCAGGGAAAGTATGCAGTGCAAAGTTTGAAAAGATTTGATATGTTGGAATGCAAAGTCATGGCCACACCCATGGAATCCAACCTGATGCTGTTAGCTGATGACTCATCAGAGTTAGTGGATGTGACTCATTACAGACAGATCATTGGGTCATTAATGTACTTAACAAATTCTAGACTAGACATTTGTTTTGCTGTGAACACCTTAAGTCAATATCTTGTTCAACCAAGACGGGTTCACCTAGTAACCGCAAAACATGTGATGAGATATCTGAAAAGGACTATAGACTTTGGTCTATACTATGATGGTAGCCATGAGTATAGATTGTATGGCTACATAGATGCAGATTGGGCTGGAAGTATCTCAGACAGGAAAAGCACATTAGGTAGATGCTTTTGTTTGGGGTCTGCTATGAGTTCATGGTTTAGCAGGAAACATTCCAGTGTTTCTTGTAGCACGACTGAAGCAAAATACATAGCAGATTGCTCTGCTAAGTTGTGAAGTCATATGGCTTTGGAAGCTGATATCAGGTCTCTTTGACCTGAAGATGGATACTACAATGATTCTATGTGATAACCATATTTGTGATGACAGAGAACCCTGTGTTCCGATTGTAACACATAAAATTCGGTATTTATACATACGAGATAAGATGTAGATGATTATGTTTCAATATTTCCATACTAAAGATATAGATGATGTTTCAGTATTTACATACTGTAGATGCAGATGATGATGATTCCGTATTTCTATATTGAATATAGAGATGATGATGCTTTCAGTATTCACATACTGGAGATACATATGGTGATAGTTCAGTATTCACATACTGAAGATGTAGATGATGATGGTTTGAATGATGATGTACTGATGAAGCCTCTATCTCGAGTAAATTTCGAACACTTTCGAGACAAGCTTGGTGAGGTTCGGAAGAACCTTCCTCGAAAGGGGGAGTAGTGATGTTGCAGTGGGATTGTATCATCCCTAGGCATCTGCCCTAAAGTGATTCGGTGACCTCGGTCCTCGAGAATGAAGAGGGATTGTATCATCCTGGGACATCTGTCCAAAAGTGATTCGGTGACCTCGGTCGTCGAGAATGAAGAGGGATTGTATCATCCCGGGACATCTGTCCAAAAGTGATCCGGTGACCTCAGTCCTCGAGAATGAAGACGGATTGTATCATCCTGAGACATCTGTCCAAAATAGATCCGGTGACTTTGGTCTTCGTGAATATGGTGGGATTGCATCATCCTTGAACTTCGGTTCAAAATGTATCCGGAGGTCTCGGCCCCCATGAATGTGGTAGGATTGCATCATCCCTGAACTTCGGTTCAAAATGTATCCGGAGGTCTCGACCTCCGTGAAAGTGGTGGATTGCATAATCCCTGAACCTCTGTTCAAAATGTATCCGGAGGTCTCGGCCCCCGTGAAAGTGGTGGATTGCATCATCCCTGAACCTCGGTTCAAAATGTATCCGGAGGTCTTGGCCCCCGTGAAAGTGGTAGGATTGCATCATCCCTGAACCTCAGTTCAAAATGTATCCGGAGATCTCGGTGCCCGTGAATGTGGTAGGATTGTATCATCCTTGAACTTTGGTTCAGAACGGATCCGGTGACTTCGGTACTCGAGAACGTGTGTTGATCTCGTAATTCCTAGAGGAAGGATTGTCTGAGTTCCACATATGTGTTGATCCCATAATTCTGAAAGGAAGGATCATTAGTAACTCTGTAAAAACCTAAATCCCATAATTCCGAAAGGAAGGATCATTGAATTGATCCCGTAATTCCAATAGGAAGGATTGTCTGAGTTCCACAGATGTGTTGATCCCGTAATTCCAATAGGAAGGATTGTCTGAGTTCCACAAATGTGTTGATCCCGTAATTCTGAAAGGAAGGATCGTTAGGAACTCCGTAAAGACCTAAATCCCAAAAGGAAGGATCGTTAGTAGCTCCGTAAAGACTTGATCCCATAATTCCGAAAGGAAGGATCGTTTGAGCTCCATAGATGTGTTGATCCCGTAATTCTGAAAGGAAGGATCGTTAGTAACTTCGTAAAGACCTAAATCCTGTAATTCTGACAGGAAGGATCGTCTGAGTACCACAGACATGTTGATCCCGTAATTCCGAAAGGAAGGATCATGTTGATGTTTTGATGATGATGATGTTGATGTTTTGATGATGTTGATGTTTTGATGATAATGATGTTTTGGTGTTGATGATATTTTCATGATGATGTTTCTGATCAAAAGATCAGAGTATGATGATGATGTTGTTGCTGATCGAAAGGCCAAAGTGCTGAAGATGATGTTGCTGATCGAAAGGCCAAAGTGATGAAGATGATGTTGCTAATTGAAAGGTCAAAGTGCTGAAGATGATGTTGCTGAACGAAAGGTCAAAGCGCTGAAGATGATGTTGCTGATCGAAAGGTCAAAGTACTGAAGATGATGTTGCTGATCGAAAGGTCAAAGTGTTGAAGATGATGTTGCTGATCGAAAGGTCAAAGTGCTGAAGATGTTGTTGATCGAAGCAGTCAAAGTATTAATGATGATGAAGACTGAAGATTGAATATGAAGACTACATAATGTTGAAAAGTTTCCAATGATTTATAGATGTATTACCCTGATGATGTTGATGATGTCCTCTATCTCTCTCCTACTATTGTTGTTGTTGATGTTGTTGTAGAATACCCTTCTCGTTAAGGGGGAGTGTTGAAATATTGTAACTTCGAAGAATATTCTATATGTATCATTTGTGGTCCCCGATGGTCCTACTGGGAGAACCACTTGTATTATCTTGTACCCCGATGCTTCTAATTGGAAGAACTAATAAGAGTCATGAGGTTGTCCCCTCTAATTGTAAAG
>LPNX010780082.1:622341-773975 GCA_001517045.1 Pseudotsuga menziesii
AAAATATAATGAAATATTGATGTCTTAGCTAAGCATATGAAAAATTCAACAAAATCTTCTTCACTTCTACAAAGTGGGCAAAAACCTGGCCCATTTCATCCTCTTTTCCTAATTTTTTATTCTCCATTAAAAACCAAAAGAAATATTTAACTTTTTGAGGGATCCTCCACTTCCAAAGTTTTGAGTTCCACCATTTTATATTACAAGTAGGGAGAGAATGCACTATTGCAGAATAGAATTCTTTAGCTGTTACCTTCCCATTTTCCTTATTCCAAGACTAGACAATTTTATCCTCTTCAGAGCTAAGTATGATACCTGCAACATTTAAAGTATGAATATAAATATCCCAAAAATCTGCCCAAATGCCTGTAAAGCCCAAGCATTTTGACATAAGCCAATATCCCCCTTTCAATACTGCCCAAGAAGGTCTTTTGATTTTATTAAGGGTAGATAAGTTTAAAACCTCAAGATGACTGATAATACCCTCAGGAAGCTTGTAGTTATCATTTTCTCCCACAAAAGGGTTGATGCCAACTCTCACATGCTTGCCATTTCCTATATCCCAAGCCACCCATTTCTTTATCCAATGAAAGTTTTTTAAAAAGTTGTTCCAAAATACTGAATAACCGTTGTTTTCAAAAGTGTGTGATATGAACCAGGTAACCCAATATGAATTCTTTAAATATTTAGCTTGACAGACCTTACTCCAAAGGCTAGTACCCATGATGTTTCTCCATAAACCATTAAACCATTCCAGGTTCTTGATGTTCCAACCTCCCTTACCTTTTGGGAGGGCCAAACGCTCCCATGCCACTAAATGAAAAGTTCTTTCTTTCCCAGAACTATTCCATAGAAAATTAAATAATTTTGAACATATGATCTTAATGATAGATTTAGGCACCATCATTAAAGAGAACTAAAACATTGACACACTAGTTAAGACTGATTGCATAAGAGTCAATCTCGCACCAAGAGACAAAAATCTATACACCCAATTGTTGATCTTTTTATCAATTCTTTTCACCAACCACATCTAGTCAATCATCCTGTAGCTATTTGGTTTTAGGCAAGAAACCAAGGTATTTGAAACCATTTTCTTGTAACTCCATTTTGTAGCCACAAACATAAATGACTTCTTCCCTAACTTCATTAGAGATCCTATTTTGATAAAAAAAACAACTATTTTTTTTCAGGATTTATTTCCATCCCAGAAGCCGAACATAAAATTTCAAGGATTTTATACATATACTTCCATTCTTCCACAGAATCCTTTCCAAATATAATGACATCGTCAACAAAAATAAGGTGCGAGATTTATATTGCAGGAGCTAACTTCATACCTGTAAAAAATCCCTTCATCTTTGCATCGGTGATCATTCTGCTGAGGCCCTCTATGACCAGAAGGAAGAGCAACGATGATAAGGGACATCCCTAACAGAGACGACAAGAACTTTGTAAATAGGAAGTTGGAGCTCCATTTATCAAAATGGATAAGTTTGTTGAAGATAGACAAGCAATAATCCATCTCGTTACATCAACTGGGACTCCAATATGGATAAGAACCAAACATAGGAAAGCCCAATCCACTTTATCAAATGCTTTTGCTAGGTCCATTTTAAGAATCATAGATCTCATTTTCCTTGACTTAGCAGAGTGAATACACTCCTAAGTAACCCCAATAACTTCAACAATTTTCCTGTTCATTAAGAACCTCGATTGCTCTTTGGAAAGCCTTTCCGAAAGGATAGGTTTCAATCTAAATGCAATAACTTTTGTCACTAACTTGTAGATCAAATTGCATAAAGCAATTGGTCTAAAGTAACCAAAGGAAACATAGTTTTTCTTCTTTGGAATCAATTTCAGAAACATTGCATTAAGAATGGCACTCATAAACTTTTCTCTTCTCAGAAATTCCACAATATCCAACAAGTCATTTCCTAAAATGTCCATGAAGACCATGAAAAACTCAGTCAACCATCCGTCCTTCCCTGGGCATTTATCCTTTGGAAAACTTTTTAGAGCAAAGATTACTTCATATAAACTTATCTCTTTGCCCAAAGAAAGCCCCTCTTCTCTATTTAAAAAAGAAGGGAAAATTTTTAAGACCTCGATTTGTTCCCCAATATTGTTTTTCCCCGGATTTTTGTAGAGCTTTGAAAAAAAAATTACAACCTCTTTCTGAATTTCAGCTTGTGTATGAACAAGGTTACCTTCCTGAGTGGAGATATCCCATATTGTATTCACATTTTTTCTGTAAGAAGCATGTTTATGAAAAAACTTAGTATTACAATCATGAGCCTCCACCTGAATTGCTCTTCTTTTCATTCGCCAATAATCTTCTACTCTTCTCAAAATTTCGTCCTTCTTACTTTCCAAGGTAGCCATTTGTGACCTGTCTTCCTCAAAGAATTTTGTAGTCAAATTTCAGATTAAAATTTCCTTTATAAGTCCCTCAGTTTGTAGAAACTCTCTTTTATCTTCTCCCCCCTTTGGTCTCATCTAGACCTTAACAACTTTTTCATCTTCTTTAGTTTATGAACAACAATGTCCATTACATTTAAACCCTTTTGAATTCGAAAAGAAGGCTAGACCTCCCTCACCATGCTACAGAAAGACTCATCCTTAAGCCATGATTGATTGAATTTGAAAGGAAGCTCAGTAGTCACATCATCTCCTTCAACTTGCAGAGCGATCAGGCTATGATTTGACTTATTAGCCAAAATATTCCATGACAGGAATCTAATACTATTATTTTCAACCAGTGACTATGCCATAAAATACCTATCCAATCTCTTACCTCCACCTTTACCCCCTTGTCTGTTATTTTTCCATGTAGGGGTTAGATTAATAGGAAGGATATCAATAAGATTATTTTTGGATTAAAGATCTTGTAAAAAAGGAGCCAATGGATCCAAAGGCGACAAAGAAACCCAAACCTCATTTGCAAACAATTTAAAATTCATATCACCTCCAATAATCAAATTGGGCAATCTAAGCACCCCGCTAGAATCAACATTTTCCCATAAACTTCTTCTTTCTTTGTAGGAAGCATATATGTTGATAAGTCTAATTATATCTTTAAAGCCCTGGAATCTTCCTTCCAATAGGATTCCAACTATTGTTTTGAAAGGCCTTACATCATAAGTTCTTGGATTCCAAATAACAGCCCGACCCCCATATTGACCCTCCGAATCAACTGCACAAGCTTCCCAATCTTTTAGGATGTTCAAAAGGACTTCATAGGTCTTTTTTCCATCTGTCATAGTTTCTTGGAAGAAATAAAAATCTATCGGATTTGAATCAATAAACCTCATGGGGATTCTTTTTTTAGGCCCCTCCTAACCCTCTCAAATTTAAAGAAATGCATAGCATTATGAAACCTTCCTTATATGCTTCTCTACTCTAAGTGTCTCTTTGTCTCCTTTAACATAAGAAACTTCAGCTTCCTTTACTCTTTCAGACAGAGGGATGTATTCTCTGTCTCTAATTGGTTCTTCCAAAACAAAATTCTCGTTTCCTTTTTTTGCATTCTTCTTTGAGATTTTTCTTCTGATTGTTACGTTTTGATGACTTATGGAATTTATAGGAGTTTTCAAAGGAGAATTGATTGGCCTATTTACATAAGTTATCAAAGGGGTAACCATAAAATGTCCCATAAAAGCCTCCTTTACTTCCTTCTGATTCCCAAAATATTCAAAACCCTTAATAGGAATCACGCTCAATTCCTTTGAAGAAAGTCCATTTCCAGACATCAAAGAAGAAGAAAAATTTGGAGGTTCACAGGAAAACTCCCTATCCTTTAAAACTTTAGTACCTCCCTAGAAGGGTTTTCATCATCCTTCCGTTCCTCCTCCCCAAAATCACTTTCAACTGAATCCAAGTTTACTGACCTATCCATCTGATTGAAAGCTACCCGATTCTTTCCTTGTTTCAAATCAAACAAAAATTCTATAGACTTTATAAAACGAAGTTCTTTTGCAGTTAAATCCTCATAAGGAACAAGTGAGTCAGATGATGTCTTACCTTCAATAGACTGGTCGTTCATCTCTATTTCTATGTTCAAATCCAACGGATTGCACGTTGTCTTCCTTCTCTAGAAAGAACCCTTGACTCCTTTCAACCAATCTTTCAACCATGGACAATCAACCCTCAAGTGACCTGTGCTTCTATAGCTTAAACAACAGAACATGATTCCTTTGTAGTCATGTACTTGTACAAAGATTTGATCCCCCCATCTTATGTTTAATTCTCCAGGAAAACCTTCAATCATCTCAAACTCCACCAAAACCCTAGCTATTATTCTTTCACCTGCTCTAAACAATGAAGGGTTTACATAAATAAACTTACCCAAAAGATTTACTAGGTCAATCAAGATCCCCTTAGTCCAAAACAGAAGAGGAAGGTCGGGCAAAAGCAACCAAAGATGTATTTTCTCCATTTTATGCTTGTATGGATCCAAATGGACCGTCAATCTCCATAAAAGCAACGAACCTTCCCTTATAACCCAAAAACTATCAAAAATTTGTTGTGCATGCTCTTCTGTAAGGAAAATGAAGCAGAACCACCCCTTTGGTAAGGCAATTACCTATAGACTGTAGTCTATTAGCGACTTCCAAGACTCATTTACCCATTCCATGAGATCGGATCTGCTAATTTTTTCATATTCAAGTTGACCTACCAACGCTCGTTTTGATAATCCTTCCACCTTCTCCAAAGTTTGAGCTTGGCTCACTGTAAAATCCTCCACCAATTTTTTAACCTTAATAACTTTTTTCCTTCCATTTAAGACGAGCCCTATTCCCTGCAAGATTTTAAACCTCCGGTTTCTTTTTGGTGACTTTCTCTAAAACCTCCAAAGCTGCAACCTCTAAAACCCCTACACGAATGTTTGCACAACCAAGCACAACTAAGTCTTCCTTTTCCTTGACCATAGGGGTTTTTTCAACTAACAGAACAATCGATAAAGTTCCCTTCACGTGCTCCTCGTCCTTTCCTCCACCTACCCAATATTTTTCACCACCACCTGTCTTGAAACCTAACTCCCACTGACAACGTGTAAAAACAAGCTTTTTCTTTTTTGCCATGCTGTAAAACGCTAAAAACCTTTTAAAAAATGAGAAAACCACATAAAATAAACTGGATCTCATCTTTGAAACCTCCAACTCTGTAGAAAAAGAACCTAAAAAAACCCTCGCTAGGGTTTTCAGAGACCATAATATCACTCCGTCTCCAACAACACCTGCTACAACATTCCATCCACCACCTAATAAAATGCCTTACATCGTCCACGTCCTTTAATTCAATCTTGTATGATCCTATGCTCAACTAAACTAATACATAAATAAAAAAAACACAAATATTAAGAATATATGATAAAGTATGTAATTACATTTAGCAAAAGATGTAAAATGCAAAATTAATTTTGTATGTTGCAATTTTGAAATTCGATTAATGACTTTCAATTTTATAAGAAACTTCTTATCATATGTGAAAAAAAAAAAAAAACATTTCACTTTACTTACAAGATTATTTTTCTATTTGAAAAAAAAATTATTATAAACTTATTCTTGATGGGGAAAAACCCATTTCACTTTACTTACCGAGGAGGACTACTTTTGTATTTGAAGAAAGAGGAAAAACCGAAACCATGAAACTACGTAACTCAACCCCCTTACCCGGAAAACCGAAACCATGAAACTACTCAAACCCCTTTAAATTTGTTTCCCTTCACCCGTAAAACCGAAACCATGAAACTACTCAACCCCTTAAAATTTGGGACGAACGTCAAAGAACTGTATCTGAGCGTCCGTCCCTCGAATATAACAAAACGTTGATATATATATATATATATATATTGCAATTGGGGAAGAATCGCATGCTAGGATAACAAATAAAGTCAATTCGCATCTACAGGAGGTAGAGGCTTTGAAGATCAGAGTTGTAGCTGTTTATTCATTTTTTCCTTCCTGATTTTGGCAGAGTACGGTGCTTCACATTTGGCCCTAACCGGACTTCGACTCGGCCGCGCCGAATTTATAGGTAAGTTTTGGCTAACTTCTGTTTATCAAGTACCTTTGAAAGTGATGGATGGATGGGCATTAATTCACATTGAAGTTTAAGATGGTGATATTTTTTTTTTTCTGATTTCGGCCATGGATTTATTTAATTTATCGTTTATTTTGTCAACCGCATGAATTGGAATTCATTTAATTGAGTTTTGCATTTGTGTTGTGATTTTGAATTCGTCTGTTTTGTTTGCCATTCAGAGGGACTGAAGCTCCTTTTGTAAACTCTAAGGAATGCTGGCCTATTTGTTGATTTTTTTTGTTGATTTTATCTTTCATTTTCTTTTAACGTGCAATTTTTGTAGTCGTCTCTCGTTAAAGGAATCCCAGGCCTCAATTTACACAGCCATATTTGAGCTGGTTGGATTATGTTTATTGAATAGAGTTTCAGTTAAAATTTTGGAAGTGTTTTAAAGGATGTTTATTGAATTGAGAGTCAGGGAACTATTTTGCGATGTTCACCATTGTGGGATTCAGGCAGAACATCAAATTAAAAGCTGTTGTCCAAGTGTATGGCTGGGGGCACTTTCCTGATTATTTCTTAATGCATTTATGCTCTATTGCGGGGTGAAGCTAAGAAGAGCGATGCAATTCGAGTTCTCCTTCAGGCGTCCCTTGTTGCCAACTATTCCTTGGCAGTTTTGATCCCAAAAATTGTGCAGTAATGTTCTTTGCAGCTTCTGTCAGCAACTGTGCTCTTTGCCAATTCCATGTTTAAAGATTGCTTGTCATCTCTATTTGGGAATTTGAAACCCTTTATGTATTGGGTTTTTTCAGATTTTAGTAGGGTTGATTCCTTTTTTAGTCCCTGTTATCACAATTCTTGTAGTTTCCCCTTGAGGTGATCCTGTCTAGGATGGTAGAGGAGAATGCAACTAAAGTTGTGACCTACGAGAGCCGAGACCTCTGAAATAGTTCAGTTGTCACACCAGTCAAGGTTACTGACACTTTAGACAAAGCTAATAGCTAAGCCAAGGGGGCGTCCCTAGTCAACCGAAGAGGTCAACCTATGATCAAGACAACCTTGTAGATGATGAAGTAAGTGGATTGGTGAAGGTATCTTGATGGATACTCTTAGATATAAGGTTTAATTAGAATTTGGATCTGGATCTAAGAGTTAAAGTGTGCCTATGTGAAAAAGCCCCAACGTGCCCTAACTAGGGTTAAACCAAAAATGTAGGGACAAAAGATGAAATTAAGATAAATAGGCACTAAAATCAATTGCTAGATGAAGGATGTATCAATTAAAGATGGTTCTAGCAATACTTAGATCGAGATCTAAATGGACAATTTCCACAAGGAGGGCAAATTTCCCCAAGAGAGACTAGTGCTTTGGATGGGAATATGGAGTTTGATTAACTTGAAATTTGGTCCCTAAAGGTTTTAAGTTATTTCCAACTTGGGTTTTAAATATTGAAGATGGCCGCAACCTAGAACTAGGTAGATCTAAAAACTAGGGTTTTATTTTATTTTATTATTATGCCTAGGAAAGGAAGTACTGAAAGCAAAGCTTAGAAGAAATTTAACTTACTTGGAAATAAGAGATGCCATGAGATGTTGCCTTTTGTCTAACATTGTCAACTTGGAAACTTAGATTTATTCTCGATTGAAGATCCAATTTACCTAGTGCACCCACCTATCCAAGAGAAATTAAATACAATTAGAATCAACTAAAATTGTTGCCTTTTGTCTAAAATTGTCAACTTGGAAACTTAGATTTATTCTCGATTGAAGATCCAATTTACCTAGTGCACCCACCTATCAAAGAGAAATTAAACACAATTAGAATCAACTAAAATTGTGCTTGAATTTAAATCTGACAAGAAATAAATGCATGAAAGAAAAATCAAGAGGAATTACGAATCAAATGCTAAGAAAAATTGGTAAGCAAAACCCCTTGAAACGATTTGAAGAGAGAGAGAAAGTTGCCCCTCCAAGTCGCCATCCAACCAATACGCCCTCCTGCAAGTGAGTTCAACACCAAAGATATGCCGAGAAATAAAAGATAAGCATCTAGTGCCCAATGAGACTCAAAAACACAAGAGCCACGAACTACTTAGAGATTTCACAAGTATGCCAAAAGATCTTTTATTTTTATTTCCAATACAAGAGCCAAAGTCCCGATTAGATACAACAATGGGATCACCTCTTTTAAATAGGAAGATAGTGGTGTCCACATTCTAACCAACTCCATCCAACATTTGAGATTATAACATCATCAACGGTGGAGATTTTTTAATTTTACATTACATGGATCGACTCATAAAGAGGAGGGGCGCACTTTTGGCCAAGGATGCCTTAGGGAGGCGCAATACATCATAATGATAAGATATAACAATGTGGCACATAAAAAGGGGGTCGCCATAGGGGCTTATAGGCTCCCTAGGTGCCTCAATACAATAACATCAGGATATACTATGGTTATACATCAATAACCAAGGTGAGGGGCGCCCCCATGGGGGGACGTCGTCCCTAGATGAGCCAATAAAATGAAAGTGGTCTCCCTGTTGAGATATGCCGATGAAGAATGATCCATAGAGCGAATATACATCATAATAATCCATCACATGCCATTTTCTAGCCTCAGAATGACCAAATTGATTTCCTGGAGGTAGCCTTAGTTCTTTTCATGAATAAAACATTGATAATCACTGCTGGGAAATAAAACTGCCAATATCATCATTTCCTTTTCCCAAAATCATAATTTGAGTGTACCGAGCGAATCAAAGACCTCAAAAATACTATTGATGACTAAAAATACCACACATATCCATTTGAATATGCATTTTGAGGCCAACACCACGTCCAATATGACCATAATAATAATGATAAACCATAATATCTCTGCATAATGGTCAATAATCATAAACTGAGCCTAGAAATGGTACATTGGACATATCTGGACAACAAATGTACAATCTCGAACCTTGTAGTCAAACTGCCTTGGTAACTCTGTTGACCAAGTCAAAATATTCAAAATAAAGGCTAAGCCATGATTTGAATAGTCCTGTATGCACCAAGGATGAATGAAGCTCACATGATTATGTTAATAGCCAAACTTAAACATATCTTAGCACAACAATGGGACATCAATATAAATAAACAAATGACACGAGTTAGAGTAACCATTAAATCCTTCATAAAGACTCCTATATATACTCACTTACAAACTTAACTAGACTCCTATGATGGGTGAGGTGGAGAAAACAAGGCTACGCTCAATGGGATTGACTTGTAAGACTTTAACCATGTGATCTCTTAGAAATCAAGGGATACAAAACTCCACGGTGACAATATGCATGGTAGATAACAATCAAGGGAAGGAGGTGTCTCACAAGGTAAGGTGCCAGGGAAATCTTCAGTAGGCTCTAACAATTATTCTTTTTGATAATTCCATTGATTTAACTTTCAAAAGCATTTCATATTTTAAATTTCACAAGATAACTAGCCAACCTCTAAGTGTAGGTGCCCTAGATAATGACTCGGCCTATCCCTGCTTATCATGTACCCTCCCCTCTTACATTACACTGTAGCGTACCTGCCCCTCTGCAGGAGCATATGAGGAGAGGAACGCGACTTCAACTGCTCTCTCTGATATCACGATGTCCATGAACCCCCATACACCTGACTGATATGCAGAATAATTTAAAACTTGTTATTTCTTCTTTTAAACACAGTCATGGGTCATGAATCATCCTATAATTTTCATTCTGAGGCTTAAAAACCACTGTATCAGTCGTTCTGCGGCTCACAGATCCACTCTGCAACCAGAAAAGTCATTTCCGCACCGAAATTGACTTTTCCGACTTCCGCCTTCCGTAATGCGGCTTGCGGTAGACGAAACTCTACAAAACGCCACTGTGATTTCATGCCTTTCCGCCTTCCGCTGCAAACTTTGGGAATCAGAAACTTGAAAATATGACGGAATCATTTAACCACATTCCGCGAGCGGACTTCAGATCGCGGAAAACCAACACTTGGTCTCATTTCTCTTTCTGTTTTTCGATTTTCGCCTCCCGCCTTCTGCCTTCCGTAGGCGGGCTCCGGGGTGTGGAAATCTACACTTTACCTTAGAATTTTCAGCTCTTTTTTTGCTTCCGTGTTTCGCCTTCCGTAGGAGGATTCCGGGGTAGGGAAAACCAACATTCTTCCTCGTTTCAACTTCTCTTTTTCCTTGCTTCCGACTTCTGACTTCCACCTTCCGCAAGCAAATTTCAGAGGGTGGAAAAACATATCTTACCTTAAAATAGCTAAATTTTTGTCCCTGTAACCAGGCTTCTAGCCTCCATGAACTTAAGCAAAATGCAATGAAAAATACAAGGCATAAACAGATGCAAAATGCTGGGACATTTAACAATAGTAAATTCTACTTAAATCTCCAATAAGCATTCAACATAGTCAGCACATTCACAAGCAAATACATTGCAGAAATAACACAACAGATAATACTTATCTTGAAGATGAAGCTGTCCCGCAACTAGCTATGTCGCTACAATGCTCCACCCAACCATAGGCCAATTGTGTTCATCAATCTCTCAACACAACTGCCACCCCCAAGCTGGGCATGATTTCCACAAGGAACTAGGGAACAACAGGCTCACACATAGCCAGACCATATCAAACATAGTCAAGCCAACCTACTGTTGGGTTTATCAGACCGTCCAGCCAAGCCAATACACAATTGGGTTTATCAGGCTGCAGGCAAACAAGCCAATACACTGCTGGGTTTACCAAGATACTCAGCCAAGCCAGCTAACAGTTGGGTTTATCAGAATGCAAGCAGGCAAGCCAATGTTCACATTTGGGACCAACCAAGCCAACTAACATATGGGTTTATCAGGCTACTCAACCAAGCCATCACACCGCTGGGTTTATCACGCCATTCAACCAAGCCAGCTAATAATTGGGTTTATCAGGCTGTCCAGCCAAGGGTCACACATGGCCAAATGCACAACAAGACACAGCCAAGCCAACGACAGTTGGGTTTATCATGCTGCTCGGCCAAGCCAATATACGATTGGGCTTATTAGGCGACCTAGCCAAGCCAATATCCAATTGGGTTTATCAGGCTGTCAGCCAAGCCAATCTACCTTTGGGTTTATCAGGCTACTAAGGCAGTGGAAAGGAAGAGTGGCTAAGCTAGTGGCTCATTCAAGAGCTAGGGACACCTCCACAAGATCTATTTGGCTTGGCATCCACAATACCTACAAACCCAACACAAGGAAGTATCCCCTTCTCTGCTACACAATCCCTCGGGCTATACCTTCCCTTTCAGTGCTCTTCAGGATGTGCATAGAAGATTCACCAACCACTTTTATCTTTTTGTGAGGTTCCTCTCTTTACTAGGTTTATCAAACCCATTCGACGTCTCTCCCACTCCTAAGTCTTGTAAATTTTCCTTTAATATTGAAACTAGGGCTAACAGTGCATGCAAGATCTCTATTGATAACCACACATTAATATCTTTTATAGTATACAGCGGAATATAAAATTGAGAAATAAATCACAACATCACATCACAATATTGACACTATTATTTGGGGTATGGAAACCCCCGGAAAAACCCAAGATGGGAAAACCGGTGCAACAGTTAGATATAGATTTTATTATGAGAAAATATGGAACGTTACAATCACTACAAATTCACCCAAACCTGGCGAATGCAGTACCCGGCAGAATCACTGGGCAAATCTCAGCTAAGCCTCAACACCCTCCTGTGTGATTGTACGACCCAACTATATGAAGCTCGATGATCCTGTTGCTCGCTCCTTTGTCTTCTCAGCTAAATCCTCTGTCTGACTTTCTCTCCCTGTCTGTATCTTGTCTCTATTGGAATACAAGTGTGTGTGTCCTCTCCACCAATTGATCTCTCTTTTATAACTTTAGGTAAAGCGAAAACCCTAATTTAACTTTCACTTTAACTAGTGTTTCACTAAAGTTAATTTAGATCACTTTAATTTATTTTCCAAAGTAAACTTAGGAAAAGTAAATTAAATACAACTAGTTTCTTAGTTTAAGTCTCTGCATGCAAGAACACATGCATGCAGGAAGACCTTCCTTGTTGCTACTAGTTTAACACTCCCTCTCAACGTGGAAGGGATTCAGTAGCAACCCCAACTTATCCCTGAACTTCACAAAACTCTATCTGCAAAGTGCCTTGGTTAAAATGTCCGCCGCCTGCTCATTTGTCTGTATGTACTCCAACCGAATGGTTTCCCTCTGAACACAATCTCTCAAGAAGTGGTACATGATGTCTATGTGTTTGCTTCGGTCATGGAACACTGGATTTTCAGATAGCCTGATGCCACTTTGATTGTCACAGTGAACTACTGTAGCCTGCAGCTCACACTTGAACAACCTTGCAAGTAACTTCCTCAGCCACATACCCTCACAAGCAGCCATGCCGGCTGCCATGTACTCAGCCTCTGCCGAGCTCAATGCAACTAACTTTTGCTTCCTGATGAACCAAGAGACAACCCCTGATCCAACGCTGAAACAAGAACCTGAAATACTCTTCTGGTCCTCTACACATCCTGCCCAGCCAACATCTGTGAAACCTGCTAACTGTACACTCCCCCTGCGCTCATAAACCAATCCATACTCCACTGTACCTTTGATGTAGTGAAGTATGTGCTTCGGAGCCGTCCAATGCACTCTTTGAGGGTCCACCATGAACTGACTCAAAGAGTTGACTGCAAAGCTGATGTTTGGTCTAGTGTTGACCAGATACATAAGTTATCCAATAAGCTGGTGATACAAGGTAGGATCAAATCCGCCTGACCCTGATGCATCAATCTTCCTCCAGTTGGAAACTAGAGATATGGCCATAGGCTTGCAGTCCTTTGTCCTGAATCTCTTCAGTGATCTCTACTGCATACTAGCATCCATCTCTCTGCCAAACCTCCAAGCCCAAAAAGTAATGCATCAGCCCAAGGTCCTTCATCTCAAACTCCATTGCAAGGTTGGACTTGCAGTCTCTAATCAGCCTCTCATCTCCTATCAAAAAGAGATCATCCACATATAGGACCAGTATGAGAGGCACCTCACTTGTCAAGAAGTACAGGTTGTGGTCAGCCTCACTCCCCTGAAATCCCATCTCCCGTAGATCGCTGTCAATCCTCGAGTACAATGCTCGAGGAGCATGCTTGAGCCTGTAAAGAGCTTGATGCAGTTTGCAAACATGACTCTCCTTGTTCTCCACATCAAACCCCTTTGGCTGCTCAATATACACCTCCTCCTCTATCACTCCGTTGAGGAAGGCAGCCTTGTCGTCCATCTAATGGACACGCCAACCCATCTCAGCTGCTAGTGAGATAATGGTTCGAATGGAAGAATACCTAGCAATAGGGGCGAAGGTCTTCTCATAATCAATACCCTCCTTCTGTGAAAACCCCTTTGCCACGAAGCGCGCCTTGTACTTCTCCACGCTTTCGTCTGCTGCATGCATCACCTTGTAGATCCATCTAGATCCCACCACCTTTTTTCCTTGTGGCCTTGACAAAACCTACCATACCTAGTTTTTCATAATGGAGAAATACTCCTCTACCATAGCCTCCTGCCACACATCATGTTGTGCAACCTCCTCAAAGCTGGAAGGTTCAGAGTTATTCAACTTTGTCGTCAGTGCCATGTAACTAAGCCTCTTTGGTGGTACACTCTGTCTAAAATATCTCTGTGGAGGATCAACCTGCCTGGAATCTTGTATTGTGGACCTAAACCACCTAGGCCTTGGCCTAGTGTCAACCTGCTGTGGCTGCTGGATATTTGTCTCCTACTGCAGCTCATCCTCAATGATTGTAGGATCCTGTCCACCTGACTCCCTCTGACCACCAGAACTTGTGCTTTGTGTCTGTACCTGTACCTGTACATCTGGCTCCTTCAACTTGACCCCCGACTCTTGTGCTGGCTGCTGCTCTGCTAGTAAGTTCATAGATCTCCGCAAGGCCCTGTCCTCATCGAACTGGACGTCCCTACTCACAATGATCCTCCTGCAAGCAGAAATGTAAATTCTATATGCCTTCGAAATCTCGCTGTAACCAACAAGTAACCCCTTCTCTCCAGAAGGGTCCATCTTTTTCCTATTGTGAGCATGAACGACAATAGCAGACACTACCGAATATGTGAATGTGACTCACATCTGGCCTGTTGCCTGTGAAGACCTCCTCTGGTGTCTTCCTCCTCAAAGCTGTGTGGGGACACCTGTTCTGAATGTATACTTTAGTCTTGTATGCCTTGGCCCAGAGGAATAGTGGTAATCCCTGATCAAATAGCATGGCCTTGGATGCTCCAACCATAGTCCTGTTCTTCCGCCCTGCAACTCCATTCTGCTGTGGGGTATGGGGCACAGTGTGCTCCTTCTTGATCCCCTCTATCGAACAATACTCCATGAACTCATTGGAGGTGTACTCACCCTTGTTGTCTGTCCTCAACACCCGAATCTTCTTTCTTGTTTGGTTCTCCACGAGAGTTTTGAACTCTCGAAACCTCTCAAAGACCT
Organism: Pseudotsuga menziesii; assembly: GCA_001517045.1. NCBI lineage: Eukaryota > Viridiplantae > Streptophyta > Pinopsida > Pinales > Pinaceae > Pseudotsuga > Pseudotsuga menziesii. Next base: position 636,904 of record LPNX010780082.1, read on the forward strand.
TTGACTTGGCCTTCAGGAAATAGATCTAGGTCTTCCTGGAATAGTCATCAATGAAGGTTACATAGTAACTGTAACCACTGAATGAATGGACACTCATAGGTCTGCATACATCTGAATGCACCAAGTCTAAGGGCTCCTTAGACTTGTGCTCACTCTGTGGGAAAGGCTTCCTGATGTTCTTCCCCAAAGCACAACCCTTGCAGTGGTTATGCTTTTCCTCCCGTGCCCATAGGAACTCCAATGATTGCTTGTCTCAAATGCTTCAATGCTCCATGGTGTAAGTGTGCCATCCTCCTATGCCACAACTCACCCTGACTGCTGCTGCTAACGACTAGAGCCTTTGCAGGCTCAAAGTGTAGTCTGTACACTTTTCTGCTCCTCCCGCCAATCACCCGATCCAAGCTCCTATATGACCCCTTGTGCCTGATATACACTCTATGGTCACGAAACTTCACTTGATATCCCTTGTCCTCTAGAGTGGAGACGGATATAAGGTTCTTGGTCAGTCCTGGAACATATAACACATCAACAAAATTGAGGGGTTTGCCAGAATCCCTCTCAAATGAAACAGTGCCAACTCCTTGCGCCTGATACTGCGCATCATCACCCAGCTCAACGTGGATCCCTATTCCACCCTCCTGTAAGTCTTTGAAGAATCTCTTCTGTCCAGTCATGTGACTAGATGCTCCACTGTCAATGTACCATATGCTGCTCCCTGTGGTGCTTGCCATGCAAACTATCATGCAAAACTCCTCATCGAAGTTTCTGCTGAACTCATCCACCTTTGCGGATCCAGCCATCTAAGTGTTACTCTTCTTCTTCCTATTTGGGCACTAGGAAGCAAAGTGTCCCTACTTATGACAGATAAAACACTTGACCTTTGACACGTCAAGGTTTTTCTTACCATCCTTCTTCCTCTTTTCCTTCCCCTTGCTCTTCCTTGTAAGGGCTAGAGCCTCCTCATCCACAATTTGTGGGGCACTGTTGGATGAGCTTGATCCTTGACCCATGCGGGTCTCCTCTTGCACAAAGTCATCCCATAATCTCTTCCAATCAAGGAGCTTCTCCCTAGCCACAACACCTTTGACAAAGGTGTCCCATGGCTTAGAGAACACATTGAGGGCTATTCGAACTAGCTCCTCATCCACTGTCTTAGAGCCAACAGCTCCAAGCTCATCCCTGATCTGTGTGAGCCTCGTGAGATAAGGCACCACTCCTTCTTCCTTAGCCATCTTGGTGCTGCGCATCCTCTCTTGCAACACCATCTTCCGGTTCTTGTTCTTGCTTTGGTACAGACTCTCCAAAGCCATCCACATCTCTGCTGTGGTCTTCTTACCAAAAAGGTGAGGAACTATATGGTCCTTCACTCCATCCATGATAATCAGCATGGCTCTGGAATCAATCTTCTTCCAAGCTGCTAGATTTGCCGGATCGGTGGGTGCAACCTTTGTGGAGTCAATGTGCTCCTTTGCATCACTGACATCTAGGGTCCTTGTGATCCTTGCTTTCCATGTAGAAAAGTTCTGAGCACCCTGGAGTCTATCCTCAACTCTCAACTGCACGGCCATATTGAAGTGTACCTGTCAAACCCTAGATCTGGAAGTCTAGGTTTGTGTCTTCCTATAGATCTGCCCCTGATCTATCACTGCTGCTGCAAATCTCTCAGCTTTAGCTCACCAAAGCTTTGATACCATGTAAATTTTCCTTTAATATTCAAACTAGGGCTAACAGTGCATGCAAGATCTATACTGATAACCACACATGAATATCTTTTACAGTATGCAGCGGAATATAAAACTGAGAAATAAATCACAACTTCACATCACAATATTGACACTATTATTTTGGGTATGGAAACCCCCGAAAAAACCCAAGATTGGAAAGCCGGCGCAGCAGTCAGATATAGATTTTATTATGAGAAAATATGGAACGTTACAATCACTGCAAATTCACCCAAGCTTGGCGAATGCAGTACCCGGCAGAATCACTAGGCAAATCTTAGCTAAATCTCAGCACCCTCCTGTGTGAGTGTACGACCCAACTTTACGAAGCTCGATGATTTTGCTGCTCGCTCCTCTGTCTTCTCAGCTAAATCCTCTGTCTGACTTTCTCTCCCTGTCTGAATCTTGTCTCTGTCGGAATACAAGTGTGTGTGTCCTCTCCACCAATTGATCTCTCTTTTATAACTTTAGGTAAAGCGAAAACCATAATTTCACTTCACTTTAACTAGTGATAAAGCAAAAACCCTAATTTCACTTTAACTGTACCAGGCTACTTAGCCAAGCCAGCTAACAGTTGGGTTTATCAGACTACAAGTAGTCAAGCCAATGTTCACATTCAAGACCAGCCAAGCCAACTAACAGTTGGGTTTATTAGACTACAAGCAGTTAAGCCAATGGTCACATTCAAGACCAGCCAAGCCAACTAACAGATGGGTTTATCAGGCTACTCAACCAAGCCATCACACCGCTGGGTTGATCAGGCTATTCAATCAAGCCAGCTAACAATTGGGTTTATCAGGCTGTCCAACCAAGGGTCACACATGGCCAAATGCATAACAAGACACAGCCTAGCCAACTACAGTTGGGTTTATCAGGCTGCTAAGCCAAGCCAATATACGATTGGGTTTATTAGGAGGCCCAACCAAGCCAATATCCAATTGGGTTTATCAGCTTGTCAACCAAGCCAATCTATCTTTGGGTTTATTAGGCTGCTAAGGAAGTGGAAAGGAAGAATGGTTAAGCTAGTGGCTCATTCAAGAGCTAGGGACACCTCCACAAGATCTATCTGGCTTGGCATCCACAATACCTACACACCCAACACAAGGAAGTATCCCCTTCTCTTCTACATAGTCCCTCGGGCTATACCTTCCCTTTCAGTGCTCTTCAGGATGTGCATAGAAGATTCACCAGCCACTCTTATCTTTTTGTGAGGTTCCTCTCTTTACTAGGTTTATCAAGCCCATTCAGCGTCTCTCCCACTCCTAAGTCTTGCATACTATTCAGACCCAACCAAGGTACACATCACAACAAACCACAAGGATACATAGCAACATAAGGTTCAACTCTGTAAGACAGACCACCAAGGTTCTATACCACTCTATAGCTCAGAGGAAAACAAGGTTCCACTTGTACACAAGAGACCAGGGTTCTAGACCACTCTGTAACACAGAGAGACACTGCCGAACGCGTAGCAATACTCTGCTAGCTCGTGTTGCGTCTGCAAACAATGAACCACACCGAACCCCGAACAACACTGAACCACCTTGAACCACTCCTCTCGCGACTCAAGATAGTGAACCGTGCATAATGAATCGGGATGGAATGGAAGAACCATCAAAACGTTCTAGGCGACTCCCCAAACGGTGGACTGGGCATGCATCCCCGCGATTACTTGCTTTAGAAGCAAGAATGCAGCTTCCCCAGACTGCAGGCTGCAGGCTGGCTCAGTCACGAAATCGACTACCATGCCTTGCTCTGCCCAAGGCATTAACTGCCTCAACCGCTCTTCTGGAAGATTGAATGATTGAGTGCAGAGGACAAAAAGGTAGTTGAGGGTTTATGGGTTTACCCATTGACATCTGACCTCACCCTATGGCCCATGGGTTTGGACAACTCCCTCCCTATTCCTTGTGAAATCATGCCCCCATCTCTTACGTTGTAGTGCATAACTAGTTGTGGTATTTTATTAAATTGCATATTTACATGATATCCCAAAAATATACTGTGCTTGACCAGCACAAGAACCATCGGCATCAACCTTGATCGCCGATACACAAAACACCAAATCAATGGCAAGGCCTTGGCCTTGAGCTCCTCGCCATGATTTAAATACAATATATACATCATGTACAATTTCAATACCATGGGGTCAAAACCGGGTTGTTACACCGCTGCCAATAAGCGTCAATAGCCTTGACGGAGTTGCCACCCTGTTGCCCTGAAGGGGAAAATGGCCTTACATCATACAAAGGATGAGTGCTCATCCCTTGGCCACTAACTAGTTTATTTATTTTCACTTTAATTAGGCCTAGTGTTTAGGAACACAACTAATCGCAGCTGGCCTTGCATCCTTTTGGATATAGCATTTATGCGTTCCGATGCGTTTCATTTCATAAGTAATAAGTTATTTCGAGGACTAAAAGAGATACTTTCGCACCCCAGAGCCAATACACAAGCAAACATGGACTCCATCATTCACAGAGGTCAAAGTGGGGGAAGGCTCGTCAATCTCACAGGTCCAAGGCTCAAGTCATAAGTCAAGGATAGAAATCAAAACGGAAGTAAACTGGATGTACGGAGAGAAGTGAAGGGTGATGCCATCATAGCAAGGGGGTGGGTAAGTCTGCATAAGGTTGGCAATACTAGTAAGCATACATAATGGCCTTACATAAAAGATCCTTTGACTAATCATGACAAAAGTTATCCCAAACCAAGAGAAACAATACCGCTGCTAGCTAGTCAGGCCAAGTCACAGCTATTAACATAAACAATAGAGATCATAGTACACCCAAATGCAACCTGTATACCTGCTCAACCGTATACTTGTCTTTGACTGCATGGGCAAAGGAAATACACTGGCTGCCTGTTCTTCTACTCCATAAAATGAACCATGACTAAAACAGAATCATCTCAATGGGGTCATGCTGGATCAGTCTTGACAAGGGGAACTGGATAGCCACTATGAATGCTCTGGAATAAAAATCTCCCTCTGATCATCATATATCAAGAACAACCTCCATGTAAAAAGGACTGGCTCATGTCTCTGACAAAATGATCTGCATCATGGTAGCTCCAGCTACAATATATGTGATAACAGTCCCAATAGTGAGTTACATTCGATTGTTACATATTCAATTCAATTTGTAAATTGGCAATTATCTTGTAATGATGTTAAATGCACCCTTATGGGCAAGGTCAGCTGCTGTATATACTATTAGAGTGTCAGATACCTTAAGGATCTATAGCCATCCATCACATTAGTGGACATGCTCTCAGGGTATAATATTGGATCCCTGCTAATACAAGAACAAATTTGATTTTCCTTGCACTGCATCACTGCATCTCCCTCTGATCATCATATATCAAGAACAACCTCCATGTGAAAAGGACTGGCTCATGTCTCTGACAAAATCATCTGCATCATGGTAGCTCCAGCTACAATATATGTGATAACAGTCCCACTAGTGAGTTACATTCGATTGTTACACATTCAATTCAATTTGTACATTGGCAATTATCTTGTAATAATGTTAAATGCACCCTTATGGGCAAGGTCAGCTGCTGTATATACTATTAGAGTTTCAGATACCTTAAGGATCTATAAGCTATCCATCACATTAGTGGACATGCTCTCAGGGTATAATATTGGATCCCTGCTAACACACGAACAAATTTGATTTTGCTTGCACTGCATCTCTGGTGGGTGTCAAAGTCTCCCTTATTGATGGGCGCAGCTGCTGTATATACTATATATTCAACGAGTCTGAAGTATGTAAGATTTGTGTGCAGTCCATTATGTGACCTGATATTTGCTAATGGTATTATCTTAGCTTACTGTTAAGAAAATAACAGTAGCTTCCATTAAAATATCAGTTTTGTTTAAAGTAATACACTATTATGAAGTTCATAGTTTTTACAGCGGTTATTGGTGCCTTGGCAAATTATTTTTGCACATTATTTTTGGCCTTTTCTGTTCAACTATTTCAAAAATGAAAAATATGCTAAAACTTGTTTTAATGGCAGTGGGATACAAAATTAAAGATTCTCAATACCTGATACAATGATAAGTGAAGGTGGATGTTTTGTTTAGTACTCGGGAGTCGGAATGCATACATAAAGATAACCCAATACAAATTGTTTGTTCACTGGAGGCCTGACTGTTGCATTCTCTTTGAGCTATTTGCTCACAAGCATTTTAATGGGGGGCATGTACCACGATGCAGAGAGTCATGCATCCAAATCCACAGATAGCTCAGTTGGTAACGATGCATCAGTGGCTGCAGGGAGTGGTTCAGGTGTGAACTGCACTTTGGAGTCTCCTGATGTTAGTGGACAAAGCTGTACATTGACATCTTCAAGCTTTCTGGAAGAAAACTTTGTCTGTGATTCAGCAGGATTTTTCCAGAAAGTTCAAGCAATGCAATATAATGTAGGCGTTTGCAGAGAAGACATAGTCCAATGTACAGAACATGAAGGCTTAATTGGGATGGTAATGAAAGTTGCAGGTGATTCAGATTCAGATAGTACCAGTAGTGACAGTGAAGATCAGGATGAAGATGAATCTATTCCAAAGGACTGTGCACGGATTGTCTGGACAAATCTTTCCGAGACTACTGAGAAAATCAATGACATTGAGGTGCTTGACAGGAGGTTCTTGCATGGTGATATTGTTGCAGCAGCTTCAGATCCATCAGGACAGACGGGCCTAGTGGTTAATGTGGATCTTACAGTAGATTTAGTAACTCCCACATCAGCTACTTTAAAAAATATTTCCAGTAGAAATCTTCAACGGATAAGGGCGTTTGCAGTGGGTGATTATGTAATTCATGGGCCTTGGCTAGGCAGAGTTGATGAAGTGGTTGATAATGTGACAGTTATATTTGATGATGGATCAAAATGTAAACTAATGAAGGCTGACCCTGATCGTCTTACTCCAACCTCCAAGAATCTCCTTGAGGATGCACATTATCCTTATTTTCCAGGGCAGCGTGTCCGGGGCAGTTCTTCAGCAGTTTTTAAGAATGCTCGATGGTTGTGTGGTACATGGAAGGCAAATCGCATGGAAGGTACAGTAAGTAATGTGGAAGTGGGATCAGTTTATGTATATTGGATTGCTGCAGCAAACCCTGGTTATAATTCCCAGTCAACTACCATCCCTACAGAGCAACAGGACCCTAAACAGCTAAAGCTATTGTCTTATTTTTCATATGCTAATTGGCAGCTAGGCGACTGGTGTCTGCTTCCTGCATCTGAAATGAGGACGTCAGAAGTTACTCTGCCTGTCACAGATGACATGGAGGCTTCTTTGGAGAATGGTACCTCACCTTTTTCAGTTTCTGTTAGTGCTGTTGTCTCAAAAGCAGAGACTGTGCATGCAGGAACAGCTGCAGACAATGACAACTCGTCTGTACAAGATGCTGGTGCCACTACTGTTTCTGCAATCAAACAGACAATGCATGAAAGTTTGGATATTGATATAGAAATGCTTGAGGGCAATGACCCCTTGCCTACTTCTGATTCTCAGAATACAACAATATCGGGTTTAAAAGAGACAACATATGATAGCTGGGTTGCACATCGAAAGAAATTTCGGAAACATGTTATCAAGCGTGATAGAAGAGCCCACAAAAAAGATGATGTTCTTGATGGGGCACTATTTGTGGGCAATAGACGAACTAAGGTAGATGTGATATGGCAAGATGGCACAAGGTCATGTGGTGTAGATTCTAGAACTTTGATTCCTATTGATAATCTTGGGGATCATGACTTCTTTCCTGAACAGTATGTATTGGAGAAAGGTTCAGATGATGATGGTGAGGCTTCTGAAACTGGACGGATAGGAGTTGTAAAAAGTGTGGATTCAAAGGAGCGCACAGCAAGAGTGAGGTGGCTGAAGCCTGTGGAATGTCCAGAAGATGCACGCAAATTTGATGGCGAGGAGGTAGTAAGTGTCTATGAGCTAGCTGAGCATCCAGATTACAACTACTTTATTGGGGACATTGTTATACGTCTATCTCCTGTCTCTGAGACAACAGAAGTGCCTGGCATTGTCAATCAGTTGGTTGGACAGACAGAATATAGGGATGAAACAAGACCCAAAAGTGTTGTTGATCTGGATCTATATACAAGCAAGAAAGCTCTGAAGAAAAGACAGAAGTCAGAGCTTGATGAGAGTCTTGATGAATCTAATCTATCCTGGATTGGGAATATTATAGGCGTTAAGGATGGAGACATTGAGGTAGCATGGGAAGATGGAATGGTCTCAAAGGTATGCTATCTTCTTGCTTGATTATAGTGGGCTATGGAAAAGGAAAGTGTTTTACATTGTGTGCTTAAGTACTATGTTTTATCTGAGAAATTGATCACTTCTACATTTCTAGCTAGTAGTACCCTGAAATATAATCAAGTAATTCTAACACCCTAGCAGTGTTTGCATAAGCTTGAACAGAACCTAATAGTGGATTGGATTAAACTCTCTAGCGAATCAATTCTAATGGGCCACTGAAAAGGAAAGTGTTTTGCATAATGTACCCTTTTTGCTAGTGAAACACCCTTTGTTTAGATGGAGAGAGTAGGAAACATTTTTTTGTGTACAACAGGGATGGCAGGGTACAACAACTGAATAAACATGGTCCCATCTTTGCTTAAATGCAAACTTGTAATGGGTGGCCCATGCTCACCGGGATTTGAACCTGGGTCATAATGGTGGTTGGTGCCCCCAGCCCAATAGACATATTTGCATTATGTGCTTAAATACTGCTTTTTGTCTGAGCAATTGCACACTGCTTCATTTCTTAGTCTGAATATTGGCTAGGAGTCTGCTGAAATATACTCAATATCTCTAACACCTGTTCAATATGTGTATAAGTATAATGAACCCTAAGAGCTAGATAGAACTGAGCTCATTTATGTCTAACCAGTCAATTCTTTTATTGCACATTATTATTTCTTGCCTTCAGTAGGGACCATAGGTAATGCTTTGTAATTATTGTGACATGTTATGATACAACTAATCAGATGATTTATCTAGTTTAGCAAAGCTTAAAAATCTAACAACTTTTGTAAATGAAGGAGCTCCAATATAATATCTATCAAATAAGACTGCAAATATATAGGTGACTGGTTTATAGCTTATTTAGGCCAAGGATAACATCCTATTTTGAATACTTCTAAATTATATTTATTTGTACATGCAGTATGGTAAAGAATATTACAATCAATAAGTTATATTATTCAAGATATTGTGTACAAGATAATATTGGGATCACCACCTAGTAATTCATTAAATCTTCATCATATGTGCTGAATTGATGGATATCTCATAGCTTCCCAGGATGAGGAATATTGTAAAAATAATGATTACTAGATGAATATTCCCTTAAGAGTACTTAGTATAACTAAACCACTGACTTCAGTTTGGAGGGATTTGATGAGAGAGTCTTGATGCATCACTGTTAAGAATGTCCCCATGCAGACAATTGAAATAAATTGAACTCCTGTGATAATTATAAATATTAAATGCTGTGAAATTCATAGTGAGTGTGGTTTCAATGTGTATTATTTGTGCAGTCACTACAATTAAAATGCTGATTACAGCATTACATTATAAGAGCAAATGGCTCTTTGATGATTATCACGCAATTGTAAGACATTAACAACTGTCAGGCACAGGGAATGTCCTCTCCTCTCACTACCTCTTGGCATGCATGCATGTACACCCATTCTTGTGCACTAACATACATCCACTGATGCAGTGGGTTCTCTGGTTTATAAGGTTGATGAGATCAAGATTTCCTTTTATCTGCAAGGCTGTCAGCTAATGGAATGATACAGACTCCAGAGTCGACTCTCAAGAAATGTCACAAATGGTTTTAATTGACCATCCAACTGGTGAAGACATATTGGAGTCTTGTCAGGTTCTAGGGATCGGTCATTGATGGTTTGTTGACCCACATCATTTCTGTCACATCAACACTTTTTGTCGATGTCACCTCCTATTGAATTTGATGTGGATATTGAAACTTCCATCTACTTGGACTTATTGACATAGGAACTTGGCAGTTTTCCACCATGATCCTTCAGCTCCAACAATCTCCCACATGGTATTTTCACCAATTTTTCCAATAACAAAGTCACTAGCATAAACTTCATCAACAAACTTCTGTTTGCAACTTTCTTCCACTCCCCATTTCACCTCAACTCAAATGTAGCTTTCGACAATCATTCCCTTCATTAAGACATTCACAACCATCTGGTCTATGCTTTAGTACTTAGGTAAATATGACATTAATCCACCGACTCCCTGTTGTAGTGGTAGTGAATATCATTATACTTTAACATGGCACGATACTTGGAATTCATTGTAAGTTCCACTGTACTTCAATTGTTGTATTGTATTGTCTTTGACTCGTCATCTCTCAACTTGATCTCCAAGCAAGCTCTGAAGCTAGACCGCTTCTTGTCATGCTTGTGAAGTGGGTGTGTAATATGAGCTTATAATACACACACACCCCTCTGAAGCTAGACAACTTCTTCAGTTTTAAACTATAAACACAGGCCCATAACAAACATTTTGATGAATTGAGGCACCCTATTAAGCATAGTTACTAGATACTAATTCGGATTTGTATTTGGATGTGGTACAATACGAAAAAAAGTACAGGAGGATACACACGTTAATAGAAAAAACATGCAAATTTTCAAAATTTGTGTAAATCAGAAAATGTAGAATCTAGATAGTCAAAATTAAATAGCATCCATTCTACATTGAAACTTCAAAATAACATGATTAACATGTCTTGAGATTAACTTAGGAGAATGACAAATGTTGAAATCTAAAAGTAAAAACACAAATTAAGCTTTGTGTTTAATGCAAAATTACAAATAAAATATTGTGATTGATAAATCATAAATGAAGAATCAAAACTCAAGACTATCTCAGTCTTTTTTCTTATCTCACCTCCATCATTGTTAACTGTTGATTTTTCCTGAGCAGCTTCGAGAGCCATTCTCTAAGGAGAATGGGGACATTTAGTCATGGACCAGGATGTGGAACCAGTCCAGCACTGGGGGACTTGACCTAGAGTTGAGTAACCATTCTATTGAATGATGATATCTGGTCATGGACCAGGATGTGGAACCTGTCCAGCACTAGGGGACTGAACCTTGAGTTGAGTGACCATTTTGTGGAATGGAGACATCTGGGCCGGGACCAGGATGTGGAACCAGTCTGGCACTGGGGACTCAGCCTAGAGCTGAGTGGCCATTCTTTGAATGGAGGCACCTGGTCAGTTACCAGGAATTCAACCTAGTTTGGGGACTTAGCCCGGGGTTGAGGGCCATTCTCCGGGAGAATGGAGGCGCTTGGTCTGTTACCAAGTATTTGACCTTGGGTCAAATTATGCAGCCTATGGCTGAGGCACCTGGTCTGTTACCGGGATAACACTATAATCCCTAGACCGGGTTTGGGCATGTGTGACACTCTGACCCTCGATCTGTGGGCTTTGTGATCTTCTCCAGGGATTAGCTACCCCTGGTTAAAACTTAAGACACCTTAGTACCTGATCTTGGTGGCACATGGAGTGTGAGATAAAAGCACTAGTAATTCTCTCTGTTTATGATGATGTACTTTGAGTGGGGATGAAGGACCACCTTGACAACTTGTTTTGACCACAGGGGCACTTGAAGAAGGCTAAAGTAAAAGTAAAAAATACATAAGGACCCTTAGTACCACTAAGGAGTCAAAGTGAAAGTGCAAAAAGACCTTTAGTACCACTAAAGGTGAAAGTCAAAGTAATAAAAGCGTACCACTAAGGAGTCAAAGTGAAAGTGCAAAAAGACCTTTAGTACCACTAAAGGTGAAAGTCAAAGAAATAAAAGAATAAAAGAATATTATTTTGTTCTTTTGAGTTTTGGTCCACTTACAGGTGACTCAAAGGCTATAAAAGAAGATCATTCCATTTCATTATTACATACACACTTGATCACAAGCTCTCAACTGCTCCAAAGAAGACATTCGCTGGTTTTTGAAGGAGAAGATTTTTTTTATGGTTATGCCCTAGCATGGAGGATTCTAGCTAGGGCACCAATTCTTATTGCAGCAACCCTAACCTAGGGTTTCACTTACGAAGAAGATCAGCAGCAGCATATTCTTCTTCTTCACGAGCTAGGGTTTTACCCTAGCCCTGTTTATCTTCACGGGCAGCTGGTTTTCCTCCACGGGCAGGCTGTTAGAAGCTTGGGAAGCTCCCCTCCTCCCTCGGCAGCCCTCTACTCACCCTCAGGCAGGCTGCTAGTGCCCATGGGCACCTACAGCAGGCCCTAGCACTCTTGGGGCAGCCTGCTCCGGGCACCCACAGCAGGTCCTAACAAGGCTCCGGGCAGCTTGCTAGTGCCTCTGGGCACCCACAGCAGGCCCTAACAGGCTTCGGGCAGTCCCGGGCTGACCTCCGGGCAGCAGCAGAAGGATCTGGGCAGGGCTCGGGCAGGCAGTTGTGAAGTCCGGGCAGATCTGGATTTTTGGGCAGCTAAAGGAATTAGGGCTTGAAGCCCTAAATTGGATTCTTCTTGTAAATTCATCTTTTGTGAATTTTTGATATCTGTGGTACAAAGTTACAAACCCATTAGGGTTTGTGAATTCATTGAAGAACTCAGTCATCTCATTTACGAGATGAACTACTGATGCTTTTGGGGTTTTTGTCCTTTAAAGGTTTCCCTAGTGAAAAACTCTTGTGTTCAGTGTTTTGATGTGTTGATGTTTTACTGCACTTGTCATTTGTTATCTGATAGTCTGCAAATTTTAAAGTATTCATGCTAATGCTAAAATTCAGCATTAACCGCATCAGTAAACAGACTCGTGATAGATGCATCATCACTGCTGGCACTCTCCACTGGAGTATCTCTAAGCAAGACATTGTCCTGATCTATGTGATGTGGATTTGGAAGTTGCTCCCACCAGTTATGTTCTAAGTTGCACTAGGTGTACTAAATGCAAAAGGAATCTCTTGTACTCTCATAGAATTGGTTCTCTTCCCCTCTAAAGATTTCATGCACTGTTGTAAATTGCAATGAATGCTCTCCAGATCTGCCAATTTGCTAGGTCCCAGCTGTTTAGCACTAGCTGTCACAGGTTAGCACTAGGAGTGCTACAGCAGTGACGTCTTACTAAACCAGAGCTGCCACTGATAGGAATAGTCTATACTATATAGTATTATGCGCAGCCCTTCCTAGTTTTAAAAAAGGCTGCGGCAATTAAGAGAAGGGCTGAGTTATATTTCATTATTGGCACCTCGATATGAGCAAAATGCAGTTTAGCTTTAGGAAACTCAAGTGTAACTATTTTCAATTTGCAATAAGATCCATGAAGGGTCTAAGAAACAAATGCCTATCTCTTTAACAACTTTTCTTCCTCAAATTTGTTGTTTATGATGATTATGTTAAAAGTCAATCCCTTTTCAATAGATTCTAACAGATTTTTACAGCTGTGTTTAAAACCACTACAAAACACTTTGGGACATGCATTCATTCTGTAAAGAGATTAGATTATGCACACATTCTGTAAAGAGACTAGATTTATGTTTCATGTTAAGGTGGTGATTGAATAGGACTTTATTCAAACATTTAGTACCCAATCCGAGTCTCTGTTTAGTACTATCTGATTATTTTCACAAACCTTGAGGTTGGGATGGTGGAAGAGCTGGGCTTGAATAACTCCAGGCACATATGTACAATATGTAAAGCGAATATGATCCCAAAAATGAGAAGAATAGGAGCAATAACCAGAAGGATCAGACCTTTGAGGTGTTGCATTTCTTGGTTAGTTGACATGGAGGCATTGCTTGCAGCCTTGCTGTAATGTTGTTGTTGAAAAGACAATAGTTAATTCACCAGAAAGGAAAATCAAAACTGCAATATCCCAGTATATATTACTCTTAGTAAGATGGATTATTAATTGATTATTAGCATTTTATTTGTGATGAAATTTAACTTCAAGCATGGTTATGATTAACCATGCGATATTATTATTTTTAATAATGGTTTTGTAAATAACAGTTTTAAATTATTTAAATAAATAAAATCAGAATTCTAGAGCTGATTGAGTAGGGTTCTACAAAAGAAGGGCCATGACACTATAGGTGGGAAAGTTAATCTAGATGTGTTACGCAGTTACCTTTCTTTCCTCATCCCAAAAGTGGTCGAAACCTCTTTTCTTAAACTATAGCCAAGATTCCAAGAATATAGGGAAATGTGTCATCCCTCTTCTTAGGTGGAGGAACTCTTTGTTATAGGGGATTCGAATAGGGAAGGAAAAGAGAGGAGGCAGTTAGAAGAGAGCAAGGGAAGATGAAGCAGTTTAAAAAGGGAAGGCAAAAACTCAGAGTTTCAAGAACTAGTAAGAGTCATCAGAAAACAGACCATGTATTTTAATTTTTAAGTAGCAGAGTAGCTACTATATCTGTATAAAGGTTCAGTCAGAATGCAATTCTACTTTCTATGGTCATACTGAAGAGCACCTTGTGGTGTTGTATGAGGCAGGTATTCGGAGTATCTGGTTGATCTGAGTCTTCCGAACTGATAAACGTTCCTTAACAGACTTAGGCTAGAGTGGAATGCCTTGTATTCACACCTTGAAGAGCAGCTAAAGGTGTTAGGTGGCAGGTATTGTGAGTAATTTTTGGTTGGAGAAATTCATTATAAAACCCTGAGGGTACAGACTGTAACTACTGAAACCACATATTACTTTTTCTTAGTGGTATCATGGACCGGCTTGGGGTTGACTTTTGAGGCAGAAAATTAAAGAATGCCTGCAGAACACCTATGGTTGGGTGGTACATCGACCAGCCCAACTCAGTCTCCTGGAGGAATTTACAGATAAGTTGTTTAAACCAATGTTGCATGGCTGGGACTCAGCAATCAGCAAAGACTCAGCTGGCATATGACTCACCGACTCGGGAAAAACTCGGGACAGACTTGGCAAATAGGAAAAAATTAAAATATGGTACATTTTGGGCACAAAATAGAGGTTAAAAGACATTTCCAATCCATACAAGTGTTTTATTTTATTTTTATTTTTTAAACTAGGGGAATCGGCAACTGTGGCCGGGCTGGTACTCGCACGGTTAAATCTGGGTGAGATTGATCTCGTGACCTCCAATTTACAAACAACTTCATTACAACGGAACCGCCAATGAGCCACATCCGTGCAGGCTTTCCAATCCTTACAAGTTATAAACTACAATCTATGCAATAATTGATAACATTATCTCATATGACAAACATTATCTCATAAACATGATCAATTTTTTTATGCAAAAATTTAAATAGTGATCATATGATTTTAATTTTTAATTTAATGTTTAATGAAAATATGATTTTAATGTTCTTAATTTTTAATTTAATTGTTATTAAATTTTAAAATTTAACTGTTTTTTCATTTACAATTTAGGATTTAGTTTTAAATTTGAAATTTGATGGGCCTGTGGCCAAGTATCTCATCCCACAAGCCACTGTGGGATGAGNATCCTAAATTGAAAATTAAAAAACAACTAAACTTTAAAATTTAAATTTAAAACAATAAAGTTAAAATTGAAATTTAAAAACAATAAAATTATGATTCATTTTATTATATATATTATATAACATAAAAAAAATATTCGAAAGTCCAAACAATACTGAACATTGCACGACCTCCTTCCAAGCTGAACTGCAAGCACAACGGTGGAAACCGACGAAGCACAAAGCGACCACGGATGAGCACCAATCAACAGAGTGCAGACTCAGAGCACCCGCGGCCACGAATGGAGTGCGACCACGAACAGGAGACTGCGACTACGAACAGAGTGCGCCCACGAATGAGCACCAATCGAACAGGAGACTGCAAACCACAGACGACCTCCTCCACGAACTTATCGACCTCCTCTCCTTTTCTTTCTTATCGATACTGTAGACCACCGTCGACCATGAATAACAGATTGAGTGACTACATGAGTGAATACTAGCGCTTTGGGCCCTCTTTAATCTCTCTCGCGCCAATTTTCAGACGAGTCCGCGGGTCCAATCATGATCAAGTTTCCAGACGAGTCCGGCGAGTGCATGCCGAGTAAGGCAAGTTCTGCGAGTTGCCGATTCCATACGAGTTTGAGCCGAGTAGGTGCCGGTTACTCGGGTCGGGGTTCCACTCGCCGAGACTCACGAGTACTCCGAGTTTCTCCCGAGTCATGCTTCACTTCTTTAAACTACTAAAGTTGTGTTTAAATATATTTGAAACATATTACTCCTTAAGTCTGCTTGTTTACTCAGTAAGAAAGTTATTGGTAATTTAGTATTCGAGATAAAAGAAAAACATAGTACAGTGAATATTTTTGTATAATCTTCTTTTATTCTAATATTTAGATCTTTCATACATTCAGGTATTATAAAAGAAGAAAAAGTAAAATCAGTTTTTTTTTCAATTGAGTAAAATAAGTTTACTCACTTCCAGATTACTAGATTATTTTTATAACTTTAGTAACATGTTTTGCAACTATTCCAGATTTGAGATGCAGATTAGGGTATGTGACAAAAACTCATCATACAAGAATCATGTTTTGAGCTGCAACTTGTACAGATTGAGATAATATGTAAAAATGGATGGAAAAATGATCATATTGGCCATTTGTAAAAACTGAAGATATATGCCCAAAATGTCTTTGAAATCTGCCGGGAACGTTGGGTATGGCCAGAAAGTCCCTGACTCCCCAATAAAGTCCATAGTAGTTTAGGGATGTTTCCTGGGGGTCCTCAAGTCCCCAGAACACTGGAATGGTGGATATGGGGCTTCTTTTTTTTATTTTTTATTTTTTGTGGGGGGACAGGTACCTGTACAAGTCTGTACCCTTGCTCAAGTTGAGTTTCCATTTTGATAGAACCAGCAATTGCTCTGATCACCATTTTTGTTTTTCAGAGCACACATGCACAAGACATAACTCTAGATTAATTTCTCACACAAAATCTACTTAATATTGTATTGCATGGTAACTCACATTTGTAGTACAAAAGGTTTTCAAGTTTGGCTGCTGAGCAGTGAGAATATATATGGTATTGACCTCCAGCCAATATATCACACCTTAAAATAGACAAGCCATGTCACAAAATTATCTATCTTACCTCATCTGAACCCTACTACTTTCAGCCAAAAGGGTTTCTATCTAAAATGACCATTGCATATTTTTAACACCATTGCCATCTGAGCATGCATACACAGTGTAGGAAGGATTGTGTTTTCTCCATTGAATGTTTTTGAAAACAAATATTTTCTGCAAAGGTGCCCACATGGACTTGCTTAGGAGGAATCAGAGATAATTACTGCCTTTGAGTTGGTGAGCCACAGGGATCAGTCGTAACTCTGTTTATTAGGCACCTATGTTCTCAAGTGTCTCAGGGATGAAATATTTTGGCAGAGGGGATGCTGCCCAAATAGTCATGCCTTTATAATACCTAAAAATGGGCAGACACCTTTCAGCTTGTTTTCCAGCAGAAGATCTTCTTCTTGGATGAGATTGATCTCAATTGCCTAGATAGTGCAGCAAGTTTTCATGACAATGAAGACACCTTCAACTGCATTGCCACCAGTTCAGATGTGGTAGCAGGCAAATTTCTGTTTCTAGGATTTGAGACGAGGTTTTTTGGTATCTATAGAGGGATAGAATCATAACAGGAAGATCGTCTTATTTGTTTTTCCTCCTTCGACTCTACTACTTGGGCCAAACAGTTGTCATACTTGGATATGTTCCTTGCAGTTCTTTTATGTAGGTAGAATGGTCTGCTAGCTTTTGTAGATCAGAATGATCTGGCTATGGCAGAATGAACAGTGAATTTACTTTCGTAGTATGATTGCTTAAAGGTTACATTTTTTTGTTTGTTATGTAGGTTGGACCTCAAGCAATATTTGTCGTTGGTAGAGATGAAGACGATGCATCCATTCAGAGTAATGTTGAAGAAGATGGTGAAGATGATGCTGCAAGCTGGGAAACTGTTGATTCTGATGCGGTGGATGGACTTGATATGGATGAGCAGGTGACATTCACATTTTAATGAAATGGATTACATTGTTTTTTTTATGTGTGCAATGATTGATTCTTGAGAAGGAAATAAAATATGTTGTTTTTGAATTGTTACCATGAACAGCATGAACAGTTGGAGCAGGTTAGTGAGCATATCGATTTACAGACAGCTCCAGATAGTGATCATGATCAGAAAAATGTAGTCCAAGAACATATCCATTTACAGACTACTGCAGATAATTATTGTAATCTGGCAGATCTGAAGAATGCAGTCCAGCCAAAGGAAATCTTGTGCCAGCAGAATGAAGGCAGTTTGTCAATTCCTCAAGCTGCTTTTGGATTTGTTGCTAGGATTGCTAGTGGCTTACTTCAGTTTCGTGGGTCCAGAAGGATGTCTGATACATCAAATCTCAGTTCTCAAGAATGTGCTTCTCAGAAAGATAATCTTGAAGAGATGCTTGATGGGAATGAAATAGGAAACATGCAGAAGGAAGAGATGGCAGTTTATTCTCAGGATCATCTGTCTGACCCTAACACAAGTACTCAGGAGGGAATAACTTGTGATACAATTGTGATGTTGAGAAAAGATGCTGATGAAGAAATGCAAAGTGAGTCAGAATGTATGGATGGCAGGGATGGTGAATATAATATTAGTTTTCAAGGTGGCATAAAATCATCTAGAGGGGTTGATTTAGTTGAGGTGATATCCAGTAAAGTTGATATGGAACAGATAGAGGGAGATATAGTGCCTAGCTTAACCAGTTCTACTTGTCATGACCTAGGTCACTTCAAACATTTTGATAGCGTAAAGGACCCTGTGGGTCATTACTATCTGAATGAAACAGGCCAGGTACATTTATTGAAGGGCATGCTTTTCTCATCCCTTTTTGTGAGTTTTTCTGCCAAAAGCAATGCTGTTTTTTTATGGAATACTTGAACATCTTGCAGCATATTAATGAGCGGAAATGGATGAAGAAAGTTCAGCAAGAGTGGAACATCCTTGAAAAAAATTTACCAGGTAATTTCTAAGCCATGCAGACCTTTTTTATTTTTTTACTTGTTTTGCTTGATGAAGTCATGATATTTACAGATAGACTGTTAGGGTATAACTTACCAAGACACTTAGTTATGCTTTTCTTTTCCTCCCTTTGTTGCTTTCAGCATCAATATAGGAATTGCTTTTGCACTCCCACACTGTATTCGCACTGGGTGTACAGTTTAGTCCCACTGACCTACTTTTGTAGTCATTTTTTAGACATCAATAAAATTAGCTTATCTTATTTTCATTTTTTATCCACAAGTGAAAAGTTATTCATTGCCATGCATTTGAACATTTGCTTGAATTGATCATAATTTCCTACTAGATGGAGTATCTCTATGTTAGTTGGAAATTCAAATAAGTAATAACAACCCAACAACTATATTCACGAGAGCAATTGTTCTATTCTTGTAACGAAACTGTGCCTGAGGATGCCGTGTACTGATGTATAGTCACAGAAAAATAGTGCCAAATAAAAATTATATGCAGACAGTATTTCAGGCCCTTTATTGTGTTGGTTGTTAAAATAAAGGTTGCTATAATTCTAGCATATATAAACTCTGTATTGATTGGACAGATAGTTGTCTTAGGGTATAAATTACCAAGACACTTAGTTATGCTTTTTTTTCCTTCCTTTGTTGCTTTCAGCATCAATAAAGGAATTGCTTTTGCACTCCCACACTGTATTCGCACTGGGTGTACAGTTTAGTCCCATTGACCTATTTTGTAGTCATTTTTAGACATTAATAAAATTAGCTTATCTTATTTCCATTTTTAATCCACAAGTGAAAAGTTATTCATTGCCATGCATTTGAACATTTGCTTGAATTGATCATAATTTCCTACTAGATGGAGTATCTCTATGTTAGTTGGAAATAACAACTCAACAACTATATTCACGAATCACGAGAGCAATTGTTCTATTCTTGTAACTAAACTGTGCCTGAGGATACCGTGTACTGATGTATAGTCACAGAAAAATAATGCCAAATAAAAATTATATGCAGACAGTATTTCAGGCCCTTTATTGTGTTGGTTGTTAAAATAAAGTTAGTTATAATTCTAGCATATATAAACTCTGTATTGATTGGACAGATACAATTTATGTGAGAATCTATGAGGATAGGATGGATTTGCTGAGATCTGTGATTGTTGGAGCTGCTGGGACTCCATATCAGGATGGGCTTTTCTTCTTTGATATTCATTTTCCATCTGAGTATCCTGATGTACCACCTGTAAGCACCTGTTTAGAACTGTTTGATTTGAAAGTGAAATTGAAATCTAAGTTCTGTTTTGAGCTTCAATGTAGATATCTCCTATGGCTTATGTTGGCTTTTAACTTTGCAGTTAGCATACTACCATTCTGGTGGGTTACGGTTGAATCCAAATCTGTATGAGACTGGGAAGGTCTGTCTGAGTCTCTTAAACACATGGACAGGCAGAGGAAATGAAGTCTGGGACCCAAAATCATCAAGCATTCTACAAGTCATTGTTTCCATTCAAGGACTGGTACTAAATTCTAAGCCTTACTTTAATGAAGCTGGATATGACAAACAGATTGGTTCAGTTGAAGGGGAGAAGAACTCTTTAGCATACAATGAAAACTCATTTCTCCTATCATGCAAGTCAATGTTGTACATACTACGCAGGCCCCCAAAGGTAGAATTTTGGGAAGATATTCATTTCTAATTATCTTGTTGAACATTTTTGTGGAAACATTTTAAATCCACCGATTATTGTCTGTGCAGCATTTTGAAATGTTTGTTAAAGAGCATTTTCAAAAACGCGGTCATTGTATTCTTCGCGCGTGTGATACATATATGAAAGGGGCTCAAGTTGGATCACTTTCAGAAGATTGTATGTTGCCATCAAATGTTAGGACAGAGTCTGAGAATCAGATTACTAGTTCCGCTGGGTTCAAGCTTATGTTGCTGAAAATTATTCCCAAACTTATTTCAGCCTTAAGTGAAATTGGAGTAGAGTACCAAGAATTTCAGCACTCGAAACTCAAAGAATCTGAGAGACTATGTGGATTATGAGGTAAGCATTTAAACTTGGGTGCTAATAATGAACAAATGCCATCAAAACTTGTGTGCTACTAATGAATAAATGCCATCAGGAATTTGATGCGCTGGATTGTTAATTGGTCAGGTCCATATGTCTGGGGTTATTTCTTTCAAAGGCTTTATGTGGCATTCAAGAGGGCACATATTGAGGCAGAAGTTGCCACTTTATCATGCCAATCTGCTCCTTTTTTTTCAGATTTGGGAATATATTTGTGGCATATTACCATATTGCTGTTAATCTTATCTCTACGTCTTTTTCAAGATGTGATCATACATGAAATTGTGTTTTGCTAAAAAGCACTGAATGCAATCATTACCTGATCTGGTGGTTCTTTATGCATGTTAGCATTTTTCCCTCTCTTCTATGGATTCCAAGCAACTGCCAGATGTTTGTCAAGTTAGTCTAAACATTCTGAAAAGTAAGTTATTTCTCTTTCTGAAACATGAATTGAAATATTTCTTGTCAAAAGTTATTTGACATCTGTGTTAGCACATGGGCTATTTGATTTTTTTTCTTAATAAGCGAATGTTACTTTTGCATTGTCATAGGAGGTAAATAACGAAATTACCAAAATGCTCGCTGCTTGTCTGTGGTTGATCTCACATAAAATATACATTATAATTTTAAGAAAAGTAAGTTTGTAACATAATAATATAAAGCTTATAAAAATGAGCACAATGAAATGGGCAGAATAAAGAAATTTTATTATACTGATTAATGGTATCATTTAACTATAATGTCTCTTTTTCACTATATGATGAATAAGAAAAAGATTGGTGCCTCTCCATTTAACTATGGAGTAAAATTTCTACCCGATCATTTGCACCGATTGAACGACCAGCAACGCGTGATGTAACAGCTCATGCGAGCCACGTTGTCCGATCGGTGCAAATGGTTGGGTAGAAAGTTTACTCCTTTAACTATAATGTCCCTTTTTGTACAAGCAACTATATGATAAATAAGAAAAAGATAGGTGGTATGAGGCATGGCTACAGCCATTATATGCAAAAAAGCCTAAGCATATTTACAAGATGATGTGCAGTGGTCAACTGTATACCAATATCAGGCATGACTATTGTAACGAACAGGATGGCTGCACAATTTATGTCGAGATTTTGTCAATCAATTAACTTGTTCATTGTAACAAGGTCTGCTACAAGAAATCGAGACAAAGGAGTAAAAGTAAAACCAATTCATATGCTGCAAGTTTTGCTGCCTAATAGTTATGTGAAAGTTGAGATATGGTACAGATGATTGGAACACATAGCACTACAAATCACACAACATTGATGCAAAATAAATTAAAGTAAATACAAAAAGGGCACACTTGACTTTCCATGCTTTCTGATGTCAATTTGGTGGTGCTTTAATTGGCTAAGAAACCTTAAGACTAGATCCCACTATTGTTTAGTGCACTTGGAGATGACTTTTGTCCTCTTGAAAAAGTTAGTACACAAATATCCAGTTTGAAATGATCCCAAGGATAAACAACTATATGACATGAATCACGAGATGTACCATTTTCTTACTAGCTGAAACAATTTGATTGTGTTGGTAAATATATAACAAGTAATTTGTCAAAACCCAAGACATAACGTTATCCTTTCATGCATTATTGAGAAAATTGCTAGGGTGTAAATGTTCTCACGAATATGTTCAAGAGGTCAATGAGTTCTGCTGTTTTACTTAAGCATACACACAGTATATACCTAATATAAACAACATAGCAAACGTGATAAGATAAATATGCTATAGTCAATACAAATATCGTTGGCCACCCCTTGACCTAGGAAGGAGTTACTTTCTATTCAATTGTTCATATTAATATGCACATGCTTCCCACTACGAGATAATGACCTTGCTTACCATTAGATCAAAAGGGAGTTAAAAGGGAAGCGTTTTTGGCCACTGCTATATTGATGTTAGGAGTGCTCTTTGAAATTGTGGTAGAAATCCCCATGAAGTATGAGACAATATGGAGGGGGTTTCAAATAGTTCTAGCTTCTTTGCAATGCTCATATCTCAAGAAATTGCTAGAGAAAAGTAAAATCTATATTACAACAACAAATATCACAAAAGAAAGTTGACGGAGGTTAAAGAGAATTATTATGCTCATTGTGTTTTTAATAAAATTTGCCCAAGCAGGAACATGTGGTTAGTATCTACTTTGCTTTATTATATTTATAACAAATTTATTATCTGTTAAAATTTTTGTTAAAAGTTATACTTCCTCTTGATTGATTGGAACTTTGACCTTGGAACTTTGCTCTTGGGTGTTTTGATTACAACAACAAATATCACAAAAGAAAGTTGACGGAGGTTAAAGAGAATTATTATGCTCATTGTGTTTTTAATAAAATTTGCCCAAGCAGGAACATGTGGTTAGTATCTACTTTGCTTTATTATATTTATAACAAATTTATTATCTGTTAAAATTTTTGTTAAAAGTTATACTTCCTCTTGATTGATTGGAACTTTGACCTTGGAACTTTGCTCTTGGGTGTTTTGATTACAACAACAAATATCACAAAAGAAAGTTGACGGAGGTTAAAGAGAATTATTATGCTCATTGTGTTTTTAATAAAATTTGCCCAAGCAGGAACATGTGGTTAGTATCTACTTTGCTTTATTATATTTATAACAAATTTATTATCTGTTAAAATTTTTGTTAAAAGTTATACTTCCTCTTGATTGATTGGAACTTTGACCTTGGAACTTTGCTCTTGGGTGTTTTGATTACAACAACAAATATCACAAAAGAAAGTTGACGGAGGTTAAAGAGAATTATTATGCTCATTGTGTTTTTAATAAAATTTGCCCAAGCAGGAACATGTGGTTAGTATCTACTTTGCTTTATTATATTTATAACAAATTTATTATCTGTTAAAATTTTTGTTAAAAGTTATACTTCCTCTTGATTGATTGGAACTTTGACCTTGGAACTTTGCTCTTGGGTGTTTTGACCCATTTAAACACAACAGATGGTTGGAAATAAAAAAAAAGTTGTACACCAAGGTGGAGCTTTGCCTCACTAGAAAAAATAAACTCACAAAAACTGTTGAGTTTGTCCACTTATTAAATAACTCAAATTTTTTTATGTCTACAAAGAAAATAGTTTGGAGTATGGATTTTGGATGGACTCCTTGTCCTTGGATGGACATATCGAACTGAAAGGATATAGCTACATCTACCAATTGATGTGAACATGATTATACTACTATTCATAAAAGACTCAATTCAAGACCCTTTGAAGTGAAAATTTGAATGAACAGGCTTCTAATGTAGTATTGCCTTCTGGTTGTTAGATCCTTGGAAAAAGGATTCTCAATTGTGGTTATGTTGACTATTCTTTGACACTAGTAGCCTTTGCTAATCTATTTAGTGATCAAGATTAACAAGATTAGTGACACAATCCAATAGAGAAGTTAAAATGTTCTACCTTTGAGTTAGTGGCAATAAGCATTTACTTCAAATATTTTATGTTATGCTTCATGAAGTTTTAGATACCAAAATATTGTCATACATCAGACCTCTTCCATCTTGAGATTTATGACTAGTTTCCCACTGCTAGGATGAAGGGGAAATAAGGTGTGATTGAAAGAGCAAAGTTGGATTCTTTAGCACCTTTGAGACAAAATTGCTATGGTATTGAGACTATCAAGGGGGTGTAGTTGGTGTTTAATTACATGGATACTTGCTGGATTATAACTAGTTTGTAGAGATTCATTCAAACAAAGACAAATTGAGAATTTTCTAATATAAGGTTTGCATTGGAAGGTTCTTGATATGGATGTAAACTCTTTAAACTAGTTGAGCATGGCTTGATCTTATTTCCATGAACTTTCAAGACATTCTTAGCTCCTTTAATCAAGCAAAACAAAGATATCTCGAATAGCCCCTTAATTGGATATTGCTGCTTGAATTAAAATTGACCAACAATAGGAAGTTTTAGGATTAGACAAAGTAAAGAAGAGGGAACTATGTAACACACTAGTACTTGTTCCCCTCTATATTTTCACCCTTGTTGCTCAAACGTATAGGCATGATCTCTATTATCCTCATGATGCCTTTTAACATAGTTTTGGGCTAGATCTTGAATGTGCAACATATACTTTGGATGAAGAGTTGGATTGGGATAAGGTGTCTATTTGAGGACTATGCTTTGGATGAAATAAGTCATGGAGTTTGAATTTGAGGATTGGCCAAGGCAGTTAAGACCACAATTTTCCTTGCTTGTATTGGAAATGGGAAAAATGCCTCATGGGGACTATTATCTTAAACAACCTTATTGCTGGAAAATAGAAGGCCATTTCCTTTCTTTGCCATTATTTAGGAAAGATGATTAGATGTATTGTTTTTATTGTAGGTAGACTTAGTCACATCTTGATGGGGGTTTAGGGGTTGTCCCTCAAATGAAAGGGTTTTATGGGGACCCACTCCCATGGCTAGGGGGCATGGGGGGACAATATGCCCCTCATCAATGGTAAATCTTTGCGTACTATCTTTGTGTGTTATTGTTATTTTTTGCATTTTATATTTTGTTAGTAATGCTTTTCTTACACATGTTTCTCGAACTCTTCAGCGGTATTAGAGTGAGGTTATTGGATTTAGGGGGACACCCGTATTGCTAGGGTTTAACTCATATGTGAAGAGTAAGGGTATATGGTCTATGATAAATTTGTGCTTGAGTGGGAGATTTGTGCAAGGAATCTTGTGTAAAGAAAATGGTGAGCAATTCAAGAATATAAACACATAAGTTTAACAACAAGATCTTTGAGTTATGGAAGTTAAAGATGGAATATCTTGTAGATAATGAACAATGGGTTGCTATGGATCCTGGTACAAAACATATTGTTATGTTGAAAGAAGATTGGGAAAAGATGGAAATAAAAATGAGAAGCATGATTCAACTCTACCTCTCAAGTCTAGTGTTGTTAAATTTCTCTCGAGAAGGCAACATGAAAAAGTAGTGGGATAAGTTGAGAAATTTATATGAGTGAAAGTTCTTAGTAAACAAGTTATTTCTTTGAAAAACATTGTATCATCTTATGATGGACGATAGTGACTCTGTGGTGGAGCATCTAAATTCCTTTAATAATCTTGTGAGTCAAATTTTCTCTTTCGATATTAAGATGGAAGAATATAAGTGTATTACCTTGTTAACTCTTTACCCGTTACCCGACTCTAGATAATCTGGCTATAGCAATTTGTGGCACTACTCAATCCACAATAAATTTTGAGGATGTAGTTGCATCCTTGTTATCATAGGATATGAGGAGAAAATCCATGTAGGGTATGGGAAATACTATTTTATTTATAAGAGACTATTCCCAAAAGACAAAAAATCATTCTTCAGGATGCATATATAAATTTAGAGGTAGATCTAAATCTCTAGAAAAACCGATAAGGAAATGTTGGAGATGCGATAAAGTTGGGCATTATAAGAAAGATTGTAGATCTAAGAATGTTGATAATGGTCAGGGATTTAGCAATGCCCCTTCCATAGAAGTAAAAACCTCCATGAAAGGAGGCGATGTTTACTTGGTGTCTACAGGTGCACATGTAGATCATGATGTATGGTTGATCGATTTGTGTATTTCATTTCATATGAATCCTCACATGGAGTGGTTCTGTGAATATGCCAAGTACAATGTTTGTTTTCCTATAAGATGAATCAACAACCAAAATCATGGGATGTGGAAGGCTCAAGTTGTTTCTCAAACTTGAAGGATTAAAACTCTCCTTGGGGTTTTGCACATTCCATATTTTTCCAGAAACCTAATATCTACAAGTAAGATGGGTGATGTAGGTGTGCATTTTGTATTTGAAAAGAACACATGTAAGATGGTTCAAGGATCAATGGTGTTGATGAGGGGAGTTCCGGTTGGAACTTTGCACAAGTTGTTGGGAAACACTTTTAATGATAAGTGTAACAATTTTGTTGTTTAGGAGAATATCAATGAAGAAGACATGGCCCTTCCTATTGTTGGAGAGAAGATAAGGCTATGGCATCGAAGAATGAAATATATTAAGGAGAAGGGCCTTTGAGCATTGCATGGTAAATGTATGGTTAAATATATGTTTGATTGCTCATTAGATTTTGATTTTTGTGAATGTTGATGTTTGTAGCTTGGACATGAACTTTGCACAGGTTTAGTGTCAAATGTGCATGAAGTCGTCTAAGTCAAATCTATTTTGTATTTCACTTTATTAATAAAGTGAAAGTCTTATATTTCACCTTTTAGTTTAGTAAAGTGCATTTTAATGCATTAGTGATTTAGAGTAATCTCAATAATCGTCCTGAATGAGATATTAGGTTTTAAGCTGAAGTATAAAGTCAAGTCAAACAAGAGGCTAAAGACACACTCATTATTCACACGAAGACAATTTTGGTTGGAAGATGAAGAAACTCAATGGAAGAGTAGAATTGTGCCGGAGAAGAGATTAGATCAACAAACAAGCATAATTCAATGTGCAAACTGTAGGCATATTAGATTCGTATAGTCCTAATTTGCACGAAATGTGGAAATTTGTACAAGTTTCAGAAACGGGAATGCTTGGAAACGTGACCCCCCAAAAATGGGTATGTTAGAAGAAACATGATATATATAGTTTTTTAATAACACATTGTCTCACAATAAAATAAGAATGAAAGGTTAATTTATAGGTAGGTTTAGACACTATTTAGAGGTAAATTTGTTTTAATTTCCCATAAACTAGGGTTTAATTTTTTTTTCTTATGGGTCCCAAGCAGCTCATGGGCCATTAGAGGTTTCCCAAAAGTTTTCAAGAAGTTTCCAATTTTCCGCGAGTTTTCAAAACTGGTACATGGACATTTTAGGAGTTTCGTACAACATAACACAATCATACATATCCATACAATAGGTCTGTACAATAGTACATATTTGTACGGATAGGTCCTTACATGTTTGTAGTAGATCCATACAACCACAAAAAAGTGTTGGGAGGATTTCTCAATTGTTTGAGGGAAGTTTCATTAGTAAGTTTGCTGATTTTTGCTTCATTTTGAGTATTGTACAACTGTAAGTTTTCACAGTTGTGGAGGTTTCCTTGTAAGTCGAGATCTATTAATGAAAGGCTGATTTAAAGGTGTAAATCGTCTGTGTACTGTGTTTCGATTCCACTGTTAATTTCTTAGCTATATGTGTGATTCCTGTTATGTGAAGAATTTAATATTCTGTAAATTAAATATTAGTTGATTTATTTGAGAACATAAGGACATTCAACTAGGGTTTAGAAAATTTACATGGTATCCGAGCTACTTAGATTCACATTAGAGAAAATTTGGTGATCCGGATTTATGCAAGAACGCAACAGAATACACAAATAACCATAGAAACAAATATGTAGTGGAAATAACACTTCATTTCATTAATCAATAACTGAAACTTGTTTACATACAGAATGGAAATAAACTAGCTAGAGTGCTGGTAGCTTATCTCTGAGAAGATATGTGGTGGCTACATGCCTCTGAACTCTGTGTTACAATGAGGCTTGAAGGCCTATATATTATTGAGAAACAATGGAAAATCTACACATCCAAAAACCTAAGCCTAGGAGGTGAAACGCCTTAATGTGGGCCCCGTTGGGTAACTTGGTACATCAATTTCCTGGGGTCGTAACTTTAGCATACTACCTCCGTTTGACGCGCATGATACATCGTTAGAAAGATATGTTTAAGGACTACATCTATAAACAAAAAATATTGAGGATGGAATGGACTCATATTTTCCCGACCATTCGATGCCAAAAAAACGTCGTTTAGGGCCTCAAACCGGCTCCGAAAGTTTAGGACCCGAAAACTGCCAAAAATAGTAAATTGTGCTACAATTAAGGAAACTGGAAAACTGAAAGAACCAGTGGTGGGGGTCCAAGAGGAATAGGTGGGTGGCCACCAATATCCTCCTGGATCATTCCTCCCCCCTTAGGAAGCAATGGTCCCCATTGCGTGGAGTTCCTCCATGAGATGAGGAAACTTCTGTTGAACTTGGTCCCTGGTGAGTCGCTTTCCCTTGTGAAGGAGTTGGCCTGCTTTGACAACTCGATATAGCTGGATCTTCTGCTGGTGGGTGTTCTTGATTCATGTGTCCATAATCCAATCAGTTGTGGCTTGTTCCATGCAGTCGGGGTTTAACTCTGTTGGTGTGAGTTGTTCTGCCACGTCTGATGTGTCCAGTAGAGGTGGAAAGTAGGGCCGAAGGCGGTCCACATTGAACACTGGGTGCAGACCAAGGAATGGTGGAATACTGAGCTCGAAGGAATTGTCCCCGACAACCTTGGTGATGGTGTATGGCCCATATCGGAGCGGGCGAAGCTTGCGGTGGGGTCCAACGAGCCGCTCCTTCTGTAAATGTAGCCACACTTTATCGCCCACTTGGAAGTTGTGTTGCACCCGATGCTGATCATGTCACTGCTTGTACTTAGCATTGGATCTGTCCAATATGTCATGAACCTGTTGGTGAATGTGCTGAATGTGCTCAATGAAGCTGTTTGCCTTGGAAACTTCAGACTGGATATGAACTGAATCAGCCTAAGTAGCTGCAAATGGCATGGCTACGTCAATGGGACAAAGTGGTTGGAATCCCAAGCCCACCTAAAACGGGTTGTGGTTGGTTGAGTTGTGGAGGGCCCGGTTATAGCTGTGTTGTACATAGGGGAGGCTCTCATCCCATGTGCGTGGATGCTTTGAGTTGTACATGTGCAAAATGTGTACGATCATCCTATTGACGACCTCTGTCTGGCCATCAGTTTGGGGATGGAAAGTTGTGGACTTTGTGAGGTTGGTGTCTAGCATTGACCATAGGCTAGACCAGAATGTACTAAGGAACCTGCTGTCCCGGTCTCAGATTATAGACTGTGGGATACCAAAGTGTACCCACACTTGTTCAAAGAGGAGTTTAGCAGTGGCTTCTGCTGTGATATTCTTCTTGTAGGCCGCCATTATGGCCATATTTGAGAATCTGTCAACGACCACAAACACATAGTCGTTGTCGTGCTTAGTAGAAGGAAGGCCTGACATGTAATCCATGGAGATGGATTCCCAAGGTCGACTAGGGGTAGGCAACAGAGTATAGAGGCCTTGCTTCTTGATGGATGGTTTGGCAATGGCATAGGCACTACAGGATCGGATGTACTTGCCAATGTCCTATCGAAGGTTCGGCCAATAGAAGTACTTCTGCAGTACTGCCACTGTTTTCTCGACCCCGAAATGCCCAGCGACTTGACTGTAGTGCGCTTCCCAAATCATCTTGGCACGCTCACTTGAAGGAACACAAAGGTGTCCCATGTGACACAGTAGTACATCCTGGAGGTGAAATTTTGGAACTTGGTTTCCCTCCAAGAGCGTCTGGTATGTATGGCTGAATTCTAGATTGCTCTTGTAGAGAAGCGGCCAATCAGAAGTCTCGTGTCCACAAGAGTTGAGCATGGTCGTTAGCGCCATGATTGGTGGGCGGCTGAGGCAGTCTGCAACATTATTGGTGCTTCCCTTCTTGTACTTGATGTTCAAATGAAACTGTTGTAGATATGTGGACCACTTCTGATGGCGACTGTTCTGTAACTTCCCTTGTGTCTGCATGAACTGCAGGGGTCGGTGGTCTGTGTGGATGATCGTTTCCTTCCCCAAAATGTAATGCTTCCATTGCCAACAAGCCTGTACAATGGAATACATCTCTTTGTCATAAGTGGGATATTTGCGGACTGTGTCTGATAATGTCTCACTGTGATATGCCACTGGATGCCCTTGTTGAGTAAGGACTGCCCCAATAGCATAGTTAGAGGCCTCTGTCTCGATCTCAAATGGTTGTTGCAAGTCTGGTAATGTGAGCATTGGGGCACAACAGAGGCGATGTTTCAATTCTTCAAACACCTTCTGCTGAGTTTCTGACCAAAAGAATTTTGCTTTCGCTCCTCCCTTGGTGACTTGACTCAAGGGCCAAGTGACTTGAGAGAATCCCAACACGAACCTACGGTAGAAATTAGCAAGGCCCAAAAAGTTGTGAAGCCCTGTTAGAGTAGTTGGGGCTGGCAAATCCCGAATGAATTGGATCTTGGTTGGATCCACATGTACCCCACAGTCATCAATAATGTATCCCAGATACCGAACCTGGGTCATGCCAAAAGTGCACTTGTCCAAATTGGCACACAACTTATGCTGCCGCAATGTTTGGAGGACCTGTCGGATGTGGTGGAGGCGTTCTTCCCAAGTTTGGCTGAAGATCAGGATGTCATCCAAGTACACTACTACAAATGAGTTGGTGAATGACCGTAAGATGTCGTCCATCAGTCTCATGAAGGTTGCAGGAGCATTCGTCAGCCCGAAAGGCATGACCAACCATTCGAAAAGGCCCTCCTTAGCTTTGAAGCCAGTCTTCCACACATCGGTCGGCTCTATCGGTACCTGGTGATACCCAGACTTTAAGTCGATCTTGCTAAAATATTTTTCCCCTTTAAGCTGGTCCAGGAGGTCATCAATCCGTGGGATCGGGTACCTATTCTGGAAAGTGGTATTGTTCAATGCCCGATAGTCAATACAGAGTCTCCAAGTCCCATCCTTTTTCTATACCAACATGATCGGGCTCCCATAGGGCGATGAACTTGGCCGGATGTGACCCTTCTGCAGCAGCTCCTGAATTTGCCTCTTGATTTCATCATTCTATAGAACAGAGCAGCGATAGATCAGTCCATTGGGCAGCGGCACACCTGGGGTCATATCGATGGGGTGCTTGACCTGACAGTGGAGAGGCACCTCGGTGGGTGAGGTGAATATGTCCTGGTACTCCTCCACGACCTTGTCCATTTGTTGTTGTCGTGCAGAGGGGCCATGTCTAGAGGTTGTGGCCATGATCTTCTTCTTTCCCTGAGGGCGGATCATCAAGAAAACAAACTTCCCGGCTTTGGAATTGAGCTTATTGCATTGTTTTGCAGTAACCAAAGAGATAGCGGTAGTGGGTGGTACCTCTGGTATCCTGTACAAATTATTTCCCAACGTAATAATAACAACGCGAGGCCGGGACTCATACACAACATGTCGCTTCCATAAGTATGGTTGACCTAATAATACATCACAAACATCAAGAGGAGCAATATCACATAATACCTCATCGGTGAAGGGCTTGATGCTGTAGGGAAGGCGGCACTGCTGGCTGATGCGAAGATCTCGTCCTTGGTGAAGCCGCCCGATGGTGTACGGCTCCGGGTGTGCTGTGGTCGGCAAACCCAACCGCTTCACGACCTCTGTTGAAATCAGGTTCTTTTGGCTCCCACTGTCGACGATGAACTGTAGCAGGGAACCCTTTACCCACATCTGGGAGTGGAAAAGACGCTCCTCCTCCTCTGAATCTTCTGGTTCTTCCTTTTGGATCTTCGTGGTGGCAACGGCGGCATTGGGCTATGCATCGATAATCTTCTTCCCTCTGTCATTCCCCTTCTCAGGTTCAGATTCAATGTCAGAGTATGCATCTGATTCATAATCCTTTATCTCAGCCACCAGTGACTGCTTAGCCCGACACTCACTTGTGTTGTGAGTGGGGCTCTTATGGAACTCGCACCACTTTCCCGCTTCCTTCTTCGGCTTTGCAGTGTTGCTCTTTGCTTGCAGCTTTGGCAAGTTTTCTTGAGTCGCCATGCCTTGGCTGTGTCCTTAGTTCTGGAGTTTGGGGGCACCTTTCCCTTGCTTCTGATTCGCATATCCAAAGCCTCACTTTTTCTGTTTGAATTTTCGCTCAATTTTGGCAGCATACCGATATGTCGTACCAAGCGAGGAGATGTCGAGGAACTCCATTTCCTCCTGAATGTATCTGTGCAGACCACTGCTATACTTCAGCACCATTTACTCCATTTAACCTCATGTTTGAGGACATATTGGATAGTGCCTCGAATTTCCTTTCATGGAAAGTTAGGGTAACTCTTTTATTAGAAGAGAATGATTCTTAGGATATCACCAAGGATGTGGTGACTTCACCGAAAGACCCAAATATGTTGGCATCTCACAAGAAGAAAGAAGTGAGAACTAAGAAAATGATCATGGATTCTATAAAAGATCATCTTATCCCTAATAATTCCAAGAAGAATACGACAAAAGAGATGTTCGATACTTTGGTTATCCTTTACTACAATAATTGAAAGATGATATTGCACCACATGATCATATATGTTGAGGTGACTAGATTAGACACGATCACCATTTACTTCATGAAGGTCACACATATCCATGACCATCTTGCAGGAGTTGGGGAGAAGGTTGAAGACAAAGAGTTGGTAAACATGACATTGAATGGTTTCCCACCTCAGTGGGAAACATTTATCCACGATATTTTTGCCAGGGAGAATCTTCCCTCATGGGAGATACTATGGGATGACTACATCCAGGAGGGGACTTGGGTGGATTCAAAATCCAACAGACAAGGAGGTGACAATGACCATGCCCTCATTGCTTAGGAAAAGAAGGGAAAAGATAAAGGACCCAACAAGGGTAAGTTGAAGAGTAAGGAGTTAGCCTCACAACGAGGGAAGGACTTGAGTAAAATCATAAGGACATTCAAATAGGGTTTAGAAAATTTACATGGTATCCGAGCTACTTAGATTCATATTAGAGAAAATTTTGGGTTTAAAATGGGCCTTATAAGAAAATGATCCAATTATGCATTGGAATTGGAGAACCAATAGAATTTCAAGAAAATGAGTCAACCAAAATGGTTGACTTGAAATATTTGTCGTAATTTTTTTAATTCATATATTCAACTTATCTCCCTTTGGTTGTACTCAAATTTTGAGCAAAATGATCCAATTATGCATTGGAATTGGAGAACCAATAGAATTTCAAGAAAATGAGTCAACCAAAATGGTTGACTTGAAATATTTATCATAATTTTTTTAATTCATATATTCAACTTATCTCCTTGTGGTTTTACTCAAATTTTGAGCAGGAGCACTCATTGGACATGAAATTAAATTCTACACCCAACAAGTACCCACACTACAATTTTTTATGGATCCCACTCCACAAAAAACGAGAAATACATAAAAAAAAATATGTTACTTTAAAAATTAGTTTTTGTCTTTTTTTTTTCCTTCAAAATTTATAACTATTATTTTATTATTTTCCTTAAGAGGCCCAATTTAGACCTCAAATTTTCTCTAATGGAAGAACATAAGAGAATGAGTTTGTGTGCAGATCAGGGATGGCATCATTTAGCCTCATGTTTGAGGATATATTGGATAGTGCCTCGAATTTCCTTTCATGGAAAGTTAGGGTAACTCTTCTATTAGAAGAGAATGATTCTTAGGATATCTCCAAGAATGTGGTGAATTCATCAAAAGACCCACATCTGTTGGCATCTCACAAGAAGAAAGAAGTGAGAACCAAGCAAATGATCATGGATGCTATAAAAGATATTCTTATCCCTAATAAATCTAAGAAGACGATGACAAAATAGATGTTCGATACTTTGATTATCCTTTACTACAATAATCTAAAGACGATATTGCACCACATTATCATATATATTGCGATGACTAGATTAGACACAATCACCATTTACTTGATGAAGGTCACACAGATTCATGACCATCTTGCAGGAGTTGGGGAGAAGGTTGAAGACAAAGAGTTGGTAAACATGGCACTGAATGGTTTCCCACCTCAGTGGGAAACATTTATCCACGATAATTTTGCTGGGGAGAACCTTCCCTCATGGGAAATACTATGGGATGACTGCATCCAGGAGTAGACTCGGGTGGATTCAAAAGTTAACAGACAAGGAGGTGACAATGACCATGCCCTCATTGCTTAGGCAAATAAAGGAAAAGGTAAAGTACCCAACAAGGGTAAGGTGAAGAGTAAGTAGTTAGCCTCACAACGAGGGAATGACTTGAGTAAAATCAAGTGCTTCATATGTCATAAGCATGAACATTATGCATCATAGTGTACATAGAAGAAGAACGGTAAATGGAATCCTCAACAACATCAAGTAGCAGCTTCAGTTGAAACCCGAATGAACAAGTTTTTCTTGCCTTTCTTCTAGCATCGTTTTGAAGAACACATGGTATGTGAAAAGTGGAGAATATATGAATTTGAAATCAACCCAAGAGTTATTTTCAATCCTGAAGGAGCATGTCTTAGGAGTTCATTTTGAACTTGGTGATGATTCCAAGTATTGAGTATCAACAACATCAAGTAGCAGCTTCAATTGAAACCCAAATGAACAAGTTTTTCTTGCCTTTCTTCTAGCATCATTTTGAAGAACACATGGTATGTGGAAAGTGGAGAATATATGAATTTGAAATCAACCCAAGAGTTATTTTCAATCCTGAAGGAGCATGTCTTAGGAGTTCAGTTTGAACTTGGTGATGATTCCAAGTATTGAGTATCAGGATTACGGTACCATTCCTTCCAACTCTAGTTAGGTAAGTCTTTAGACTTTGATAATGTGTTATTTGTTCCAATTCTTAGGAAGAATATGATTTCATTTTTGGTCATGGAAGATAAGGGCTATGCAGTAGAGTTCAAGTACCAACAAGTCTTCATAAGACAAAAGGAGTCCAACCCAAGGTCAAATGAGGTCATTGGGGTTAGGGAATACAATCTATACATGTTACATGGTGAACTTGTTTGAACCCTAGTTCATGAAACATACAACTTGTGTGAGTTATGGCATAAGAGGATGGGGCACCTACATCATTGGGTGTTATTTATTTCGAACTCCACTGCATACTTCCCTTGTCCAAGGGATATTCCATCCGTATTCTGCCACACCTCCATGCCTAGAAAGTAGTGCATCATACCCAAGTCTTTCATCTTCGAACTCGAAAAAAAGTATCCTTTTTGCATCTTTAATGGGTTCCTCTTTACCTGTCAGGAACAAGTCATTGACATATAACATGAGCATCATTGGTCTCCCGCCTTCAACCTTGAAGCAAAGGTTGGAATCTGCTTTACTCTTAGTAAAGCCTAGAGCCATCAGTAATCTGTCCATCCTACCGTACAATGTCGAACCTCAGGATCTTCTACATTCACTCCCTCTAAAGTGGAGAATCATTCTCCCTCTGCCTTTCGTACTCTATGTATTGAAACATTATGTACTGGAGTGACAAGTAGCTTCTTCTGCTACTAATATTCTATATATCCAACTAGGGTCACTGGAGGTCAAGATCCTCTATCTTGAACCTTTTCAAAAAGTTCTTCTCGCACCCATTTGTGAGCTTGTCATCCTCTGTAGGATTTCATCTTCAACATTGTAGCAAAGGTTAAGATCATCATTACTCTAGGTGATATCCAATCTCCTCATTTATTGTTTATCCCATGGGTTCCTTCTGAGCTCGTACAAGGCCTTCTTTAATCTGCACACGAGTCTGACTGTCATGTGTCTCGACTTCCAGTGGCTGCAAATGTCTCTTCGTAGTCTATGCCTTCTTTCTGTGAGAATCCTCGTGCTACGAATCTTTCCTTGTATCCCACGATGTTGTCGTCTACTGCATGTTGGCTCTTGTAGTTCCATATGAAAGATACTACGGACTTCCCTTCAGGTCTTCGACATCGCATTCTAGTCATCATTCTTCATTTTGGATTATTAGAGTGAATCTTGAAATGTTGTCACTTGTTCTTTGGAACATGTCTCATCCTTCTTTTCTTGTAGGCGATTGTACGTGATCTTTCCTACAAGTCAAATGCACCAGTTGTATGGTTAGAAACATTTCATAAGGAATATTCACAATGGAAAAATCTTATGCACAAAGATGCAACTATTTCAGCCAATACAACATTCATCCATATCTCACGGAAACTTTCTAGATGCCTTCCATCTCTACCATGACATCATTGAGATTGTGCACTAATCCAATATGTCAGCAAATAGGTTTCATTCTAGATAAGTAGCAATGGAGAGTTGTATAGCACCATGAGCTACTTACCCATCACATGCATATTAGTAGTATACTGTCATTAATGCAAACATTCTACAACTAAACAATGTCATATAAACAACTAGATATATGGGAAAAGACAATTCAAATACTTGTCTTTATTTGTTTCCAAGGGTAGACTCCTTCTTGAGCCTTCAGCTTCATCATCTTCTTCATTCATAACATCATCATTTCTTATCCAAATGCTAAGATGGATAAGAGGTTCTTCAAGAATTGAGTTCATATTCCTCATCGCTTGAGGGATCTTCTTTGAATCGTGCGAGCTTGATTTTAAGTTGCTCCCATATTCTCTTCTCTTATTATGAGTCGAGATTCTTCTTGTGTGCACTCTTCCCAGAGTCTGCTAAAGGTAATCACTTCCTTTTGGAACACATCCCTTGAATAAATGAATCCCATGATCCTATGAGGCCATTCAAGGTGGTTATCACAATTTATGCATTCTCTACTTCTTCATCCATTGCTTCAAGTTGTTCTTTGATTTGAGAGACCTTTGTAAAGTATGATTGTATGGTCTCTACATTCCGGATTTTTACATTCGTCAACTGGTTTCTCAAAGTCATATTCCAATTTATGTTCTTCCCTTCAAATAGCTTGGTCAAGGAATCAAACATCTCTTTAGGTGTCTTTAGGGAAGACACTTGTGGTATAAGGTGATCCTTGATTGAATTAGCAATGATCCTCTTGGCCTTAACAAAGTTCTTCTTGTGTAATGCTTTAGCCTCATCTCCCTCTGGAGCTGGAACCTCTCCACTTATGTAGGTGTCCAATTCATTTTCTTCAAGAACCAGTGAAATCCTATACTTCCATGCTCAAAAGTTTTCAGCTTCACCAAGCTAGTCATCAAGCTAGTGTGATAGGTCATTTTGGAATGAGAACCTCAAATGTAAATAGCAAAAGATTAGATCTTACCGATTTGAGGTGTCCGTCCTGGTTCCGAATCTGGATGATCTAGGGTTTGTCAGAGAAACCCCAATTTTCAAAACTTGGAATCTTTCAGATCTAATTGGATAGAAAGACGTGCCTCCTGAAGGAGAGCTGAGTAGCATACTCATTTTCCCAAAACTGTGAACATAACTGCAAAATATCTGATGCCCTAGTTTTCTTCAATTTCTTATGCAGACTTTCCTGATATTGTTTCTGCAATATATCTAAAAGTACTACTCCTCTGTGTCTAAAAATTCGTACTAAGGTAGCCTCGTCTGTCCTCTTTCCAACGCCACATTTTTTAGCAGAATTGGTTTGACCAATTGGGACCTATGAGAGTTTTACCAAGGTGGCTTATTTCAGGATTGTTCAGCATAGAGAACTTGTACAGAATGCCACGTGTCACTGTTTCACCTCCAAGTTCTGAAAAATTTAGCACATAAATTATAGTCCGTTCCCTATCTGGAACATCTTGCAAAATTTTATTTGGATATTTGTAGCTCTATATATAGCAATTATCCCCAGGTGTCCTGTTTAGGGATGAATCCTGGGAGAGGCTGGAACCCCGATTTGGAGGAATCATATCTCCTAGAATATAGTGAATTTGAGGCTGAAAATTTTACACTGGGTACATCAAGAAATTATCTTCGACCTGTAAATTTTTAGCTCTTGAGCCTTCTCCAATATCGAGATATAGCGAATGCACCAAAATGACTAGTTTTAGTCTTTTAGGGTTTTCTGGTCCGGGGTCAAATTAGGGTTTGACTTTCCCAGAGTTTTACCCAACCAAAAATTTCAATTTTGAGGAGAAGAGAAATCCTATGCTGGTTGCAATAAAAAATTTCTCTTCTGTGAAAAGCCATAATTTCCCGCAGTAGTGATAGGTCAAAAACTGAAAATGACTGGGATCAAATTTTGCTTTGACAAAAAGATGCACCCTTCAATGGAGAGTTAGCCTAGCCTCCTTTTGCTGAATATCTGTGGAGAGAGACCCAAAAATTGAGAAGACCTATCTTAAACAGCTGCACAGTATCTTCTTCTCAGGTTAGCTCTAATACCATGTTAGATTTTTATCCTTTAATCAATATGATCTAGGATCTTATCTCAGAGAATAACATGCACAACAATAATCAAAAGAGACAAGAGACACACATAGTTTTCCTTGGGGAAACCATAAAGGAGAAAACCCCACAACTTCCTCAGAGATAGAATGAGCACCAATAGAAAAAGTAAAACCCAAAAACACAAAGATGATGTCTGACAGCTGATCTCTCTCTCACTTGTGCGAGCTCCTCCTCTCTCACTCATGCGCTACAGTTGAGTGAGTGTGTGTGTCAAATAGAGAGTCTCACTCTCTATTTATACTAGTTTTCCACTTGACAATTACTTACTAGGGCCGACCTCACTAGGAGAGTCTAATAACCCTAGTACCCCTCAACTGTGGAGACTATTGCCCCGAATTACAAAGGAGGGTTCACTTCTATGACTTTACATGACTTTATTATATTAATGATTCTCCCGATAGGAACATCGGGGTACAATGAAATGCAATATAAGATATACAAGTGAATACATTCCGAAGTTACAAATACATCAACATATGGGATGGAGGATACATCACATGGATGCGAAGACAACATTCCTCAATGGGATAATTGAGAAATACGTGTACATTGAGCAACCTCAAGGATTTGAGGTTAATGGGAAGGAGTCTCATGTTTGTAGGATAAAAAGGGACTTGTATAGACACAAACATGGTACTCCAGGATCGATGAATTCTTGTAGAGCATGGATTTCACCAAAAGGGATACTTGTAGAGCATGGATTTCACCGAAAGTGATACTTGTAGAGCACGGATTTCACCAAAAGTGAAGTAGATACAAACTGATATTTAATATATGTTGAGGTTGATCTGCTAATTTTGGAGTTGTATGTAGATGACCTGTCTCTCATAGGTTTAGAGAATCTCACAACATGGTGCAAGGTTGATATGGAAACTGAGCTTGAGATGAAGTATATTGGCTTGATGCATTACTTCTTGGTGCTGGAGGTTTGGTAGAGACCAAGGGATATTTTTCTTGGGTAGGGTAAGTATGCGGTTGAGATCATGTAGAGATTCTAGATGGAGGATTGTAGACACATGACCAAACATATGATCATTAATTTGAAGAAGGTCAATAATTTAGATTCATATATGGTGGATCCCACATTGTATAGGTAGTTGAGACATTCTTTAATGTATATGGTCAACGCTAGGCTATATATATGTTTTGCAGTGAACACCATGAGCTAGTTCATGTTGGAGCCAAGGTAGGAGCGTTGGGTAGAAACAAAACATGTGCTCAAATACTTGAGGGGCACAATGGAGTATGGACTGAGATATATTTGAGATGGTGAAGTGAGGATGCAACACTATACAGACTTAGATTGGTAAGGTAGTGCATCAGACAGGAAAAACACCTCAGGGTGCTGCTTCATCTTAGCATCAACAACGATATCCTCGTTCAACCAGAAGCATACATTTGTGGAACTTAGCTCAACAAAGGCAGAGCATATGGAAACACGTATAGCTACTATGTAAATCCATATGGATTCACAATTTTCTTACATATTTATTTGATTAGGAGTTGTACCTCATAGTAATTTACTGTGATAATCAAAGTTTTATCAAACTCTATGAGAATCTAGTTTTTCATGATAGATCCAAGCACATTGAGATCATGCATCCTTCCATTCAAGACATGATTAATAAGGGATTAGTGAAGCTCCAATATGTACCCATAGATCAATAGGTTTCATATATTATTACCAATCCCTTAGAAAAAGGGAAGTTTGAAGCATTCCAAGACAAACTTGGATTGGTGCAGAATTTATTCCTCGCTAAGAGGGAGCGTTGATGTTTGTATCTCAGATAGGAACTCCTATACATGTTTATTGTAAAACATGCATGAAGTACTCCAAGTCAAATCTATTTTCTAATTCACTTTATTAATAAAGTGTAAGTCTTATATTTTGTTGTTGAGTATAATAAAGTGACTTTAATGCATTAGTGATTTAGACTAATTTCAATCGTCAATCTCACAGAGAGATTAGGGTTTTATCTAAAGTATAAAGGCAAGTCAATGTAGAGGGTAAAGACACATTCATTATTCATATGAGGACAATTTTGTTCAAAAGGTTAAGAAAATCAACATAGGAGTAGATTTAGAGTGTCGGAGAGGAGCCCAAACCAACAACTAGGCATAATTTAGTGCAACCTACAAGTACAATAGATTTGTATAGTTGTATGGATCCATACAGTAGATCTGTATTGCCATATGGATCAATACAACATGTTTGTATCATTGTACGGATTTGTACGGACATGTCTATATAGGCTTGCATCAGATCCGTGCAACCACGTTCAAGTGTTGGGAGGATTTCTTGGTTGTTTGAGGGTAGTTTTTTTAGTAAGTTTTCTATTTTTTGCTCCATTTTGAGTACTGTACAACTATAATTTTTTGCAGGTATGGGGGTTTTCTTGTATGCCTAGATATATTAATGAAAGGCTGATTTGAAGGTGTAAATCATCTTTGTATTGTACTTTTCTTTCACGGTTAATTTTCTAGCTATATCTGTGAATCCTTCTATGTGAAGAATTTAATATTCTGCAAATTAATAACTCATATTTTGCAAATTAAATATCAGTTGATTTATTTGAGAACGTAAGGAAAACATTCACCTAGGATTTATAAAATTTTAGTGAATATTGTATATATGGTAAAAATATTTGAGTGATATTCCAATTTGCTGCTACAAGAGCAAAACGAATCATGGAGTTGATACACAATGATGTGTTTGTACCTATTCATGTTCCATCACTTGTAAGTTTTGATACTTTTTTTTAATTCATGTATGATTTCTCGAGGAACACATGTGTCTATTTCCTCCAAAAGAAATCTAAGGTTTTTTGTAAATTTAAAGATGTTAAGGATCTTGTAGAAAACTAAACATAGAAGAAAATGAAGGTGTTCATCACAGATAATGGTGAAGAGTTCTACGAAAATGAGTTTGAAGAACTATGTAAATGTGTAGAAATACAAGGAAAACTACTATTCCGTACACAATGAAACAAAATGGAGTTGTAGAAAGAATGAACATGACATTGATGAAAAAACAAGAAATCTGCTTAGTGGTGTAGGGCTATCATAAGAATTTTCGGTAGAGGAAGTAGGTACTACATTTTACTTGGTAAATTGTTCACTTACATCAAT
Organism: Pseudotsuga menziesii; assembly: GCA_001517045.1. Lineage (NCBI taxonomy): Eukaryota > Viridiplantae > Streptophyta > Pinopsida > Pinales > Pinaceae > Pseudotsuga > Pseudotsuga menziesii. The sequence continues at coordinate 678,887 of LPNX010780082.1, forward strand.
GCTAGTAGACAAAAGTTTGCATGAGGCATGGACTGGTAAAATACCTTTTTTTAAACATCTTAGAGTGATGAGTTGTGATGCTTATGTGCATGTTCCAAAGGATAATAAGAGTACGCTTGTAATAAAGCTAGAAAATATATCTTTATTGGTTAATAAATATGGTATAAAAGGTTATAAACTTTGGGATATAGTAATAAAGAAGACCGTTTACAATTAGGATGTAGTATTTAGAGAGGTTATAGTTGTTCCCAAATATGAATTCCAACCAAGGGAACAAAAACCAGAGACAATAGAGTTTGAGTTGGAGACCGAGGCTTTTGAATAAAAAAAAGAAGATGAACTAGAAGAGGAAGAACCCCAGAGTCTAGGCTCAAGGAGATTGTCTCAAGAAAGAAAGCAACTAGAAAGGTATACTCCACCTGATTTTGGTTCTAGTTTTTTTCTATCTATTACTAATGATGATCCTATAATTGTTAGGGAGGTAGAGAATACAAAAAATACTAAACTCTGGAAGAAGGTTATGGTTGGAAAAATGAATGACTTAGATACAAGTGAGACTTGGGATCTAGTTGATTTTCCAATCAAAAGAAAACCTATTGGTAGAAAATGGCGTTTAAGAATAATTTGAAAGTAAGAGGTAAGGTAGAGAAGTACAACACTTTCCTACCAGCAAAGGGATATTTCTAGGTGGAACGAATTGGTTTTGGTGATATTTTTTCTTCTATTTATAAATTAAATTCTATTAGATTTATTTCATCTATTGATGTTTCTTTTGATCTTAAAGTAGATCATTCGGATGTTAAGACAACATTCCTACATGGTGATATTGAAGAAGAAATCTACATGAAACAACTAGAAAGTTTTGGAGTGAAGGGAAAGTAGGAGTTGATTTTCAAGATGAAGAAGTCCTTGTATGGATTAAAACAATTGCCAAGAATGTGGTATTACAAGTTTGATACTTATATACCGGGCCTTGGTTTCTCAAGAAACAAACCTAATCAATGTGTGTATTCCAAAATGTTAGTGACAATTTTGTTTATGTGATCTTATATGTTGATGATATGTTGTTGATATGTTATTGATTGGAAACAATAAGGAAATCATCAAGGATGTAAAAGATCTAAGTTTTATGATATATCTTGGTGTTGAAAATTTATTTTGGGCATGAAAATTAAAAGAGATGAAGCAAACATGAAACTTTGATTGAATTAGAGGAAATATATTGAGATAATATTGCAGGGATTTAATATGTAGAAATGTAAACTAATAAAGGTCTCTATTCTTGTAAGTGCAAATTTATTTGTAGATAAGTGTCCTAAGAATCAAGAAGATGTATAATACATGTCTCATGTTCCCTACACCAGCGATGTTGTAAGTATGATGTATTCTATGGTCTATACTAGACCATACATTGCATATGCAACAAGTGTTTTGAGCAAATATATGTCAAAACAAGGAAAGTAACATTGGACAATTGTTAAGAGGATCATCAGATATTTGTGTGCTACTTCAGATTATGCAAATCACTACTAAGGAAGAATTAGACCTCATACAAAAATGCATGGATTTGTTGATGTAGATTAGGCTAGATATTTTAAGCACATAATATCCAAGTGGTCATGTATTTAACCTAATTGGTGGAGCAATCAATTAGACAAGAAAGAGTTAGGTTGTAGTCACATTGTCAACTACAAAATATGAGTGAATGGTATCCACTCATGTAAGAAAGGAAGTTGCATAGTTGCAAAGATTGTGTTCAGGTATTGCTTTTTTTAGAAAGGATGATAGGTTGTGATAGCTCAAGTGCAAATGTTCTAGCAAAGACCCTTGCTTATCATTCCAAGACAAATCATATTGATGTGTAGTACCATTTTATTAGAGACAAGGCTGAAAACAAAAAAGTGTTGTTGGGGAAGATTGACACCTTGAAGAATGTTGTAGATTCATTGACAAAGTTTGTTGTTACCAAAAATGTATCATGGTGTAGAAAATCAATTGGTATTGTTGTCCCTAATAGTTTACCCTATGAATTCCTTAGTCACATATCGGTGGGGTTGGTTCTCTAATGAAGGTGGTTTGGGGGGGTTCCACCCCCTAGTCGAGGGGCATGGTGGACATGTTCCCCCCCATTTATGACTTTGGGGGTGAAGCCCCAAATATTTTTTTGGGTTTGTTATGTACTAATTTGGCCAATGGTTTAGGACCATTGTAAACTAAGTATGGTTACTTAATTATGGTTGTTGGTCCATCTGGGAAGTTGATAGACTTGTTTGACTTGTTAGACTAGTCCTAGTCGACTTCTCACATAACTTGTCAAATACCAACGAATCCAACATGATTCGTCAGAACCAACTACTGCATATGATGGAACCAATCACATCATAACTCATCGAAGACCAACGAATCCAACATGCTTCGTCGACATCGACTACAAAATCCATTGGAAGCGATCACAACATAAATCATTGAAGACCGATGACTCCAGCATGCTCCATCGACATCGAATACACATCTATTAGAATCGATCACAAAATAGCTCGTCCAAGAACGAAGACTCCAACATGACCCATCGACACTGACTACTGCATATCGACAATATCAACTTCGACATATTGTCGCTCTGACTTTCAATCGACTATGACGGTTTCACTTCTCCGACCGTTAAAATGTATTTTATAATTGAATGTAACAGGAAGCCACCCAAGCATTCTCAACACTTTATATAAGTATGTACATTATTTTAACATAGGGGTAAATAGTAACAAAGCTTGTGGTTCCCAATTCTTGCATTTTTCATGCGTGTGTGCGCCATATTGTTTTATTTTTCTAGATTGTTAACATATTCTATATTCCTTCCACCATAACCGAACTCAACTTATTCAATCGAACCTCTTGTCCCCCATCGAACACATAGGTGACACAGATCATTGGTATCAGAGCTACCATTTGGTCTTCAAGCTTTTAAGCACTAATTTGTGTAAGTTTTGCATAGACACTTCTTGCGAAGTTACATGAATTATGCCTGTGAAAACGCGCTTGAAAAATCAACAATATGGATTGATGCTACCTTCGACTTCTTACTATCCACAAGTTTGAAACAATCATACACAGATGGAAGAGAAAGCATACAAAATCCATGCAACCAAAGAGACAGAGTAACTCATAGAGCAAGCACTAACTCGATAAAGGACTTAAATGTTCACCTAGTTCAATGAGATTCTCATGTGAATTGCCTCAAATTCAGAAAGAAAATCGACATGATAATTAAGTCAGACAAAGTAAATCCCTTTAAGGTTCAAATGAACTTGGATATACCAAATATTGAAGGAAATATTGACGCTAAATCCATCAACAACTGGAATCCTATTTCTCTATAAATTGATTCTCGAAAGCTGAGAAGATCACCATTGTGTCCTTAAAGATGTTGAATTATGTGCATTGTTGGTGGGAGAATCCACCGACTAAGATGGATAAAGAATACAACCCCACAGACACATGGGATAAATTTGTCGAGCATGTCCAAAGAGAGTTCTATCCACCAAAATACCTTGAGAAACAATATAAGAAGTGGAAACAACTAAGGCAGTGGAGAAACCAGTCCATGTAGAGCTATAATGATGAGTTCTATAAACTCATTGCTAGACTTGGTGTTTGAGAATAAGAGAAATTACTCATTTTGAAGTACGCAATGGTCTATCCCCATACATTCAACAAGAGATGGAGTTCTTACTATCAATATGATCGTGAATGCATTCCACCATGGTATCAAGCTTGAAGCCAAGAAGAAAGAAAAATAATGACTGACGACTAAACTGACTAGAAGTCTCCATCGATAGTTGACCATCCACCAAGAAGTGTCCATCGATAGTTGACTTCGACAAGTCCAAAGGCCCTACCCATCCAAATACACCAAGCTAATATCAGGGAAAGTGACACTCTCAGAAATAAAAGAGGGGCCGCACTAGGAAACCTCCTTCTAGGAAATGGTGTGATTACCACAACTCATCCTGGCTTGACACGTCTGAATGTGAATCTCAGAAGGAATTTATGGAAAAAAATTCTGCATCCGACATATCTGACAAAGCGATCATGTAATCCAACCCAAAATCTTCGAACCTCTTGGCATCGACATTGAAAACTCCAACATAATCGATTATTTTCGACGAGGAGGGACAAGAGTGCATGTTCCATACAAAGATATGGGTTCAAAATAATCCATTGCATCTGATTGGTTATAATGGAATAAAAAAAAAATTGTTTCTGAAGTTCTTGTGAAGAAACTAGGTCTTGTCACCACACAACATCCTCAACCTTATAACATTGGTTGGATGAAGTATGGACAAGAACTCAGAATCAATTGACAATGCAAGATCGACTACTTCATTAATCCTTTCAAATATGAAGTACTATGCGATGCGACACCTCTTTTTGTATTTGATGCATTGTTTGGGAAACCTTACTTATGGAATTAAAATGGAAGTTACCAGTCCCGACCGCAGAAGGTGATTTTCAAATTCAGGACTAGTGGTATGGAATACCAAAATGGTGACCGACACCGACAATTGAAATGGTATCAGCTAAATAGGAAAAAACATTGATCAACCATGCTCATAAATTCACATTGATCATTATCAATCCTTACCATTCCAGGAAGAATGCAGTAACTTGTCGACCGACTGACAAATATAGTTCCTGACAACAATAGAAAATCAACAACATTCTTGAAGAATAGCATAATATGTTCAAATCACCCCACGTAGTACCGCTACTCTTCCAGGTAAAAAACTCCATTGAACTGGCTCCTAGTTCTTCTCTACCTAATGCATATGTTTACATGAGATCCATTATTGAGAATGAAGAAATTCGTTGATAGATCTAAGATTGTATCAACAAGGGCCAAATCCGACACAACTCCTCTCCTTGTGGAAGTCCAATTGTCCTTATTACAAAGAAATATGGGACTTAGTGCATGTGCATCAACTATAGGGCACTCAATAAGATTTAGGTGAAGAATCGATACCCTTTTCCAAGAATTGATAAATTGATTGATGATAAAGACTTCAGTTAATTAAGGATAAGTCAAATTGTTAAAATTTAGTGATGTTAATAAAGAATACTTCAGTTAATTAAGAAGAACTCAAAGTGTTCACTTTAGTGATAATAACAAGAAAGAATTCAGTTGAAAGAGTTAACTAATTATTAATAAAGAAGATCTATTGAACTAAAGTGTTTTTCATGATGACACTTTAGTTAAACTAAAATACGATACTTGAGTTAAGATATGACACTTAAGTTACGACACTTGAGTTATGACACTTACATGACGACACTTGAGTTAGAATCCTAACTAAGTGGTTTAACATCCAGTTAGAAGGCGAGTTCATCCTGAATTCAAGTACACAAATATATTAAGGCATGATTGAGATGTAATGCACAGTTGTCATGCAAGAATTTGATGAGATCAAAGTAAAGTACAAATTCAAGGCTATTGTGTGCATGTGTGCAGAAGTTCCGAATTGATTGTATGTAGGGAATACATATGGACTCTTCTACCAATCTCTCTTCTCTCTTACTCAGTAATAGAACCCAGGGTGCTTGGTACTTATCTCTTATAAAAGCACTAAGGGTGCTTGATGTAATTATACATTGAAAAGACATTATTTTCTATCTATCATTATACTAAGAACTATTGTTGGGGATTTTATCCATTTTTGTTTTGAGGGTTTCCCTAGGGTATATGTTGTGTTATGTGTAAACACTTATGCGTATGATTGTTCTTTTATTTCAAGTACTTCAATATTTTCACATTTATCATAAAATATCAAAATTGAAGATGGTATCTGAGCTCAAGGTGTGAATGAGATAAGTTTTTCAAGCAAGCTTGTGCCTACGTTGATCCTGAATGATAGAAATAACCTTGATCTCATGAAGGCAATACGATTGAATTGAAGGAGATTTGAACTTCAACACTTGGAAGGACAAGATTCCCAACATCCTAAAAGAGCATGATATGGATGGATATGTATCCAATGTTATTGAAGAGCCTACTACTAATGCAGGGTGCACTGCTTTCAAGAAGAATCAAGTCAAATCTAAGAGAATCATTTATGATTGAGTGAAAGGCAATTTGATTCCAGTGATTACTCCATTAAATATTGCAAAGGAGTGCTTCAAAACTTTGACCAATATTTGTGAGAAGAAGGCTCTGAGTTAGAAGAAAGAATTCAAGAACACGATTTTTGAATCTGAAGATGGAAAAGGATGAGACAGTGAATTCCTTCTTCACAAAAATCTCTCATGTAAGATATCAACTCATGAGCATTGGAGTAACTGTTGATTATGATGATCTCATTCAGAATTTTGTCGATGGTGTTCCATCTTCATGATAGAAATTATTGTCCGCTATTAATGGTTTATAGGTGCAACAAAACTTTGAGAGACCATTGCATTGTTTGTTCCAAGAAGAAGGGCGTATCCAAAGCAAGAATGCTTCCTCTAAAGAAGAGAACCTTTCTCTTATGACAAGGATGAAGACAAGAGATAAATCATTTTCTCAAAATAAGTTTCCTCATTAAAAGGAAAAATAATACAACAAGAACTTTGATAAGTCCAAAATAAAATGCTTCAGATGCAATAAGAAGGGCCACTATGCAAGAGGAGTGTTGAGAAAAGAAAAGAGGAAAGTTCAATGGTAGATTTCATGCTTCTACTACTACAGAAGATGAACCTACAAGAAATAATTATTTCGATGATACTGAGACAATGAAGGAGCACTATATTGTCTCAGCTCTATCTAGATCCATTACCACTAGTGCTAAGAGATGGATGGTGCATAGTGGCACATCTAAACACATGAGTATATATAGGAGCACTATCACAGATTTGAAGGAGAAAAATTTCACATGTCAGGTGGATATTGGAGAAAATACCACTTATTTTTTCCAAGGAGTTGGATCCACTTCTTTTCAGTTGACTTTAGGATATGTACTCCATGTTGAAGATACTTTGTATGTTCCTGGTTTGAAGAAGAACCCCATATTTGTTTCAGTTCTAGAAGATGAAGGTTTCATAGTAATATTTATGGAGAATCAAGTGCTCTCATGGCCTAAGAATAAAGAATTGAATTCTGTAGCTGTGATTGGAGTTAGAGACGGAGGTATCTACAAGGTTCCTGGAAAGTTCATAAAATCCATGATCCATGGAACAATCAGTCCTTGTGAACTGTGGCATAGGAGGCTTGGTCATTTTAATTTGAAAGCGCTACCTGGATTGCAGAATATGGTAAAAGGTATTCTTTTATTTCAATATCACTCCAAGAAACTCCTCTAGGTTGTAGCTCGAGGATGCCTGGTAACTTACAATGTTTTTAGGGTTTTATGATATGGATCAAGTCAGTTGACCTATATAACCTTTCCACTCTCAAGGCATGCATAAAAATCACTCGTTTACAAGGCTTTTAGTTACAATTGTTCAGAAGTTCGACAATAAGGTGCAAGGATGGAGAACTGACCAGGCTGGTAGACTTACATACAAAACACATGCATATAAATGGATAAATCCTTATGAGGATGGTATTTATAAATCAAATAGCACTAATAAACCAATAGGATGACAACTATCATATTTGTAATCAATCTGAAAATGACCTAAATACACATCCAGGCATAAATACAGTAAAGAAAGAGATGATGGCTGAACATATCACAACAAAAGAGCTTATATCATGAATAAGTAAAATGAGAAGCTTGAAAGCATCATGGCTCATAAATCCATGAAGTTGAACCTTTATTATAAAATCAATCGTGGGCTTTATAGCCTTCTACAGAAAATCAGATCTTGAAACTTTGATATGTTTTTACACAAAAAATACTTGGAAGTAACAGTTTTTCAAATTAGGGTTTCAAACCCTTGCTAACTATTTGTCTATCTACTGTGAAGCTCTAGTTCACTGAGCGAAAAATAACTACAGTAGCCGATGATAATCAATACTGCTGGTTCAGTGTAAAATTGCTACCCAAAATCCGGTGTTTCGACAATTAACTGAAGTGACCTTTCTTGTTTAATCCGCTAGAAATTTCTACCTTGTTGTCACAGTCGCCGATCGGGAGATTTTCCTTCTATCCCATCGGCGCTCCAATTCTCAATGCTGCCGTAGTGTTGGTGTCTTAAATCACTAGCGCCGCGACGGTTTCTTCATCAACGATCAGAAGCTCTTTCCTTTATCCCATCGACGCTGCAAGCCTGAACATATCGGTGCTTTCCATCACTAGCTCGTCGGTGATTGGAAGCTGTAATCATTAACATGTTGGAACTTCTTGTCTGAACACTGCTGCAATGTCGGAGCTCTAAACCACTAGCTTCGCGATTGAAAATCAAAAGCTCTGTCCTTTATCTCATCGGTGCCTTAGAGGACTAAACCTCCGATCGCTGTTAAAAAATGTTCCGATGGTAGTCAAATCGGAAGCTGAAGCCACTAATCATCGGCACCTTAGACAGGAATGCTGCCGTTGCTTCGGATGTGAAACGAACTAATTTTATCGCTGTCAAAATGATTTTTTTCATTAATTGGAGGCCTTGACCGTTTCCTTACCGACACTGCAGAGATGCTTAGTTTTAAACTCGTCGATCCGTAGTCCTTAGTTCTTCCGATCGTCGATGATTTTTCGTTTGTTGTGGAACCCGTAGTCAGTCTATCTCCCATCGTTGCAGCTCCATTGTGAACTATCTTGCCGATGGTTAGTGTTTTTGAGTTCTGATTCTTTATTAAGTAGTGGTTCCAATTTCCGATACGTGACTTTGGCGGTTTTTAGTGCTTTATATCGCCGACATTGCGAAAACTTTCAGCTTTGCCTTGCCGATACGTAGTCCTTAGAACCTCCGATCGTCAAGGTTTTCATCTGATCACGGAAGTCGCAGTCCGTATGTCTGTTGGTGGCTAATGAGATGTTCTGATCCTCACCCAAGCCACCAAAACTTAAGAAATTTTCATCAAAATAAAAAACAGAGGCTTTCAAACTGTCAGTGATATTGATATCCCTCATTGTGTGAATTAAATTCTTCATACTATCAAAAAAAATTACTTTGGGAGATAACATTCTGGCTCCTACTCGGGGATGGGTACCTCCCTATGAGGTCCCAAGAACCCCGGACCAAAATGCCTTTCTTGAAAAAGCCACTAAGTAACTTAACACTATCCTTTATTGTTCCATTGGGCATGGAGTTTATTCTGAAAGAAAAACAACATACTATCTACTAATTTACAATCATAAGGCCTCAGAGCCTTAAATAAAATAGAGCTTCAAGAACCACCCATTTACTGGGCCATCAAATACCTCTTCACCTTCTAGACTCTGCAATTTGAAGGTGTTATTCTTATGTACCTGGGCTATCACAAAAGGGCCAATCCACAAAGAGTCGAATTTTCCATGTTTCCCCTTGTCCTGTCTGACAGCATCCCACTTGAGGACCCAATATCCGACCTGGAAGTTGTATGCCTTTGCTCTTTTGTCAAACATGCCCTTTATCCTATGTTGACGAGCCTCTGATTTTCCTAAAACTTGCTCCCTGATCTGCTGTAACTCCACCAAATCCATCATCCTTCTCATCATATCATTTGGTTCATCTTCCTCTTCCTGAAAGAACTTTTCCACTGGAAGGATGAGCTAGATAGGAAATATGGCCTCGGTGCCATAAACTAACTTGAATGGAGAAGTCCCTATGGATCTTTTGTCTATTACCCTATCAGCCCATAAAGCAAACTTAAGCTTTGAATCCCAGCTTTTTTTATTTGTCTCTAGCAGTTTCCTGATGATTCTGACTAAGCTTTTGTTGGATGACTCAACCAGGCCATTGCCTTATGGGTAATAGGATGTGGAGTGTACCAGTTGAATACCCATTGATTCACACATTTTAACTAATGCCCCAACCTTAAAAGCTGGTGCATTATCAGTTACTAACCTTACTGGGAAACCAAACCTGCTAAATATGTTCTCATTTAAAAAATCTTATGATGACTTGATGAGTGGCATTTCTGGTGGGTACTGCTTCTATTCATTTGGTAAAGTAGTCAGTGGCTACTAAGATCCATTTATGTTGTCCACTGGAAGATGGATTTATTTCACCTATGAAATCCAGACCCCATTGCTGGAAAGGCCCATTCACTGTATTAGGCCTAAGGGGCAAGGATTTGAGCTGGTGCTTCCCTATAAATCTTTGACATTGGTCACAGGCCCTTACAAAAGTGCATACATCAGCAAAGAGGATTGGCCAATAGTATCTTGCTCTTAAGATCTTGTGGGATGTGGTTTTCCAGTAGTGGTGGCCTCCACATGTATTGGAATGAAAGTGATGCATGACCTGCTCTACTTCCTCTTTATCTAGACACCTTAACAAAATTCCAGACTGATCCCTCCAGTACAACAGTTTGTCAATTATGCAAAACTTAACAGATTTCAACTTAAGAGCTTGTGCTTGGTTAGGAGTGAGATCAGGAGAAACTTCTAAGTTTTGCAAAAATTGAATGATACCTGAGTACCACTCACATGAAGATATGTTCTCAACTACTGATGGATTGTTATTCTGATCTTGATTTACTTCTGTTTCTGCTCCTACCATAGTCTGCACCTTTGCTAATTTGAAACATGTGAAATTTATTCCCATTAGTTCGTAGTTTTCTTTGGCCATGAGTTTGGCTAGACCTAATCCCTTTACCAGCTTGGTGGGTTTCACCTCTACTTCGAACTCAATGAGTTTGGCAATCCACTTAGCTCTCTTCCCATCAATGTCAGGTTGAGTCAAAACATCCTTCACAGCAGCTGAAGGGACATATGCAATGATCTTTGCATGGAGAATGTAGATTTTGAAGTTCTTCAAAGATTTTATGAGAGCATAAGCCTACTTCTCAATTGGGTCATACTTCAGCTCAGCATCTCTCAGGGTTCTGCTGAAGAAAGCAATTGGATGATCAAGACCTTCATCTTTCTTTTGTAATAGTACAACTGCCACTGTGTCATAAGATGCAAAAGAGAAAATGTAAAAACCCTTGGTGTAGTCAGGACTAATTAGGGTTGCGGCCTCCATGATGGATTTCTTAATGTCTTCAAAAGAGTTTCTTGCATGGTCAGTCCACTTTATTTCTGCATCCTTTTTTAGCATGACTGTTATATGCTTTACCAGCTCGGAGAAATTTGGAATGAACCTTCTGACAAAGTTTATCTTGCCTAAAAAGGACTGAATGTCTTTTTTTTACCTTGGTATTAACAGTTTTTGTATTCCTTCCACCCTCATCGGATCGATCTTTACAACTTCAGCTAAGACTATGTGGCCTAGGAGCTTTCCTTCATTGAGTGCAAACTCGGACTTCTTGGGCTTCAGTGATATTCCATACCTTCTGCACTTCAGAAATACCTTCCTTAAATGCTACAAGTGGTCATGATGGCTGTGAGAGTAAACTGTTAAGTCATCCAAATATATCAGCACAAATTTATCTTTTAGCCCTACAAAATCTAGGTCCATAGCTCTCTGAAAAGTATCCCCAGCATTCATTAACCCAAATGGCATTTTAGCATACATGAAGGTGCCCCAAGGTTTGGTAAAGGCAGTATTCTCTTGGTCATCAGGGTGCACAACAACTTGGTTGTATCCAGAGAAGCCATCAAGGAAGGGCATAACTCTAGCCCCCGAGACTTCCTGCAATAGGTGTTCCATCTTGGGCAGTGGATAGTTGTCCTTCTTGGAACACTTGTTCAGGTTTCCAAAATTCACACACAAACTGATTTCTCCATTTTTCTTCTTACCACTATGAGATTTGCAATCCACTTGGAATACCCGAGGGGGATTATGATCTTGGCTTTGAGGAGTTTGTGGATCTCTTTCTCAATCATTGGTAATAGAAGAGGGCTGATGGGTCTCAGCTTCTGTTTGAAAGGAATGGTGTCCTTCTCCAAAGGAATCTTGTGTTGGATGATGTTGGTGTCATATGTTTTAGGTCACTATACTCCCATGCAAAGACATCAGCAAACTCTTTTATCAAGCTGCAAAATTCAGACTTCTGTCCAGCAGTCAGCTCAGTGGATAAATTTATCAGTTTTGGATGGCTTTGGCTGCCTATGTTTTTCTCTTGGATAGTAGGATCTAGCTCCCTTTTGGCAGGCTTGAAAGGGATGTCATTGTGATCAAACAGTTCTTCCAATGGTACTAGACCTCGGGGTATGTAGTTGCTAGGCAATTGGACAATATTCTGCTCAGTCACTTTATCTTTTAACTTGAGCTGTTTGGATTCCTCCATGTTAAGGTTTTCCTGGTATATGTGTATGTCATAGAATTCATCTACTAACTGAAGGAATTTACTAAGCTCCTCATCATTTCCAAACACCCTCCAAAATTTTACATTGTCTGGAAAAGAGGGTCTGTACTTGACCTGAACATCATAGCTGAGCTTAGGGGGTAAAGGAGGAACAAACAGGCTGGCAGAGACGGTCAGGGAGTCATCCAGGTGATTCAAAGCCCTAGGAATATATGGCAGTTCAAAAAACATAAAGGAGTCTCTGAGTTTCCATACCTCGTCCCTGTAGGCCTTCAATCTGATATTTTTTGTCTGAAAAGTGTTGTTGACCTGCTGTATGACGAGTTCTACGTCTCCAAAAATATTCATGCACATGATCCCCATATCCTTGGTAGCTTTAACTCCTAGCAGCAAGGCTTCATATTCTGCTACGTTGTTCGTGGTTTTGAAATCAAGCTTATAAGATAGGTGAATGTTTTCCTTAGATGGCGAGATCAATACCACACCCACGCCTGTTGAGCTTTGAGTGCTAGCCCCATCAAAATACATGGTCTAGATCATTGTTGTTACTTCTTCAGGTTGCTGATGGGTGGGCTTAGTGAGCTGAACAGACGTCTGCTGATTATCATCTATTTGCAAAATTCAAGACCAAAAATCGGTGTCTATTGCGTAGATAGGGTGATTCACTGAGTGGCTCTCCTTGCTTATAATGTATGCTAGTTGATTTTCCCTGTACAACCTCTTAGTATCCCCTCCAAACATGGGAATGGTGGCATAGGTGATATCCATCTGAAGGGTGCCACCTAGTCTTTTGCTCCATGACCGAGATAGAAAGAGGCTGAATTTTGGAGGAATATCAGCCACTATGATGCCCATCATTACGCTTTTCGAAGGTAGCTGAGTTAAGTTTACGGCAAGGTCTTTGATGAGGCCCAAGAACTTGACCTTCCTGGAGTCAAAGGAGAATAAATCGTGGTAGGGCTTGGTGATGCTGAGGCCAATCTCATCCATCAAATCCTTTGGCATTAGGTTATGAGAGGCTCCCGAATCTAGTAGACAGTTATGGAGGATTTTATCATGGATGTTCAAGGATATATAGAATGGTGGGCAGGAGTCCTTTAGGTCTTCGATCATGGGGCCCAAGGTTACAACCGGCTTGTCATCTTGCAAGTTCACAAATTCAGTGTCAATGTGCACCTTGGGCTGAAGGGAATTCAGAATGAAGGAATTGAAGGCGTCATTTTTCATTAGCTTGATTAGAGGGAAAGGGATTTTCAATTTTTGAATTTCGGACTCAAGGTTGAAAGGATAATGCAGCCTATCTAGAAACCTTACCTCATGAGCTATAGGTTTGAGTTGGTCTTGATCAGGTGTGGCTGAAGGTGCGGGTTTCTGCAATGCTTTGGGTGGGACAACGCCCTTCTTTGGTAAAACAACAACCTTTCTAGCTAGTGCAGCAGGCTGTTTGATAGGTACAACATTCTTCTTGAGGGGAGAAACCAGCCTAGAACTCAGTTTGTAACCTCCCTGACCATCAGCCTGATAGACAACCTCTTCAGCGATCTACTCATCAATCAAGGCTTCCTCATATTCTTCCTGTGTCAGAAAAGAATAGTCCACCTCATCCTCCATGCAGTGGATATTGTCTTCGGCTTCTCCTTCTTCTTTAATGAATTTTGGCTCTTCTTCTAATACAATATTTTGAAATGGAGCTCTTATCCTCTGGTCTTCCCCTTGATTTCTCTCCCTTCTGAGAATCTGAACTGGGGGGTTTCCTCTTCTATAAGGAACAAATTTGGGTTTTGAGGAGCAAAGTCACTTGGCCCTTTATCCCTCACAGGTGGATGTCCTCGGCCCTTCAATTTAGACATTTTAGCAGTCAGGTTATCTAATAGTTTGGTCATTTTGTCAATCTTTCTCTCTGATGCAGAAGCCCCACTATAGTCTGTTGGGTGCTTTTTTCTATCTATCTTACCTTTGACCTTCTGAGATGCTAGAATGTTTGACTCTACCTCCAGGCCAGCATCCTGCATGAGTGATAAGGAGGCATACCTCCTTTCTCTGAGACTCAGTCAAAGGCATTTGCATAAGTTATCCTAGCTGAGGTATCGGTGGGCTTAATCTTAGTGGGGATCTTGCTGTACATGTTGTTGAATCTCTTGGTAAAGTTGGAGACAGACTCCCCATTTTCTCTTTTCAGGTTGCTGAATTCTGTGATATAGTAGAGGTGGTCTCTCCTCTCTCCCCAATTCTTTCGGAAAATGTCATCTAGGGCCTCTATGCCTGTCACTGACCCAGCAAGCAGTTCCTTAAACCACTTTCTAGCCTAGCCATCTAGGCTTTGCACAAAAACCCTGGCCCATTCATCTTCTTGTTCTATGTTAATATTTTCAGCATAGCTATAAAAATCCTCTAGATGTTCTTCAGCAGTGAAATCCCCTTCCCCTGTAAACTTAGGCATATACTTGAGATAATCCCCAGTAGGCATGGCTACAAGGGGATTTGGAAAAATTAGGGGTGCATACCTAGCTACCAGGATCCTTTCCATCTTGGTCAATTAAGGGGTATCCATATTGGCAATGGGTATGGACAGGGTTGTGGAAGGTAGTACTGATGAAGATACTTGTTGAAAAGGTGATGGTATATTTATCCCAGTGGAGTCACCAGGGATTGGATCTTCGCAAACAATAGTGCTTGAAGATGCCCAACCCCTAGATTTTTTTGATGTATCTAAAAACTCCTGGGAATTGAGAATTTCAGCAAAAGAAATAATAGCAGAAATATTTCTTGAAATACATGATGTAGCTTTTTGTGCAGCACTGCTGGTTTGTTTTAGTAAAGCCCTAGCTTTCCTCAGAATTTCTTCTGGATTTGAAACTAGTGTTGTTGGTGGCCTCTTTGGGTTTGCTCTGGTACTTGGTATTCTTGAAGCCACCTTATATCATGGAGTCGCCAGATAGATGATTACAACCATAATAGTGTCCAAGCTTTGTCTATCATCAAAGCATGGATCTATGTCGTCTCCCAGGGAATTTGAGCTTCAATCTCCTCTCCCCGGCAACGACACCAATTTGTTATCACTCTAGGAAACTCCTCTAGGTTGTAGCTCGAGGATGCATGGTAACTTACAATGTTTTAAGGGTTTTATGATATGGATCAAGTCAGTTGACCTATATAACCTTTCCACTCTCAAGGCCCGCATAAAACTCACTCGTTTACAAGGCTTTTAGTTGCAATTGTTCAGAAGTTCGACAATAAGGTGCAGGGATGGAGAACTCACCAGGATGGTAGACCTACATACAAAACACATGCATATAAATGGATAAATCCTGATGAGGATGGTATTTATAAATCAAATAGCACTAATAAACCAATAGGATGACAGCTATCAGCTTTCTAATCAATCTGAAAATGACCTAAATACACATTCAGGCATAAATACAGTAAAGAAAGAGATGATGGTTGAACAGATCACAACAAAAGAGCTTATATCATGAATAAGTAAAATGAGAAGCTTGAAATCATTATGGCCCATAAATCCCCGAAGTTGAACCTTTATTATAAAATCAATCATGGGATTTATAGCCTTCTACAAAAAATCAGATCTTGAAACTTCAATCTGTTTTTACACAAAAAATACTCGGAAGTAAGAGTTTTTCAAATTAGGGTTTCAAACCCTTGCTAACTATTTGTCTATCTACTGTGAAGATCTAGTTCACTGAGCGAAAAATAACTGCAGTATTCGTTGATAATCAATACTGTCGATTTAGTGTAAAATTGCTGCCCAAAAGCCGGTGTTTCGGCAGTTAACTGAAGTGACCTTTCTTGTTTAATCCGCTAGAAATTTCTACCTTGTTGTCACGGTCACCGATCGAGAGCTTTGTCTTCTAGCCCATCAGCGCTCCAAGTCTCAATGTTGCCGCAGTGTCGACGTCTTAAATCACTAGCGCTGTGACGGTTTCTTCATCGGCAATCGGAAGCTCTTTCCTTTAGCCCATCGACGCTCCAAGCCTGAACATATCGGCGCTTTCCATCACTAGCTCATCGGTGATCGGAAGCTGTAATCATTAACGTGTTAGAACTTCTTGTCTGAACCCTGCCGCAGTGTCCGAGCTCTAAACCACTATCTTCGCAATCGAAAAACGAAAGCTCTATCCTCTATCTCATCGTTGCCTTAGAGGACTAAACCTCCGATCGCTGTTAAAAAATGTTCCGATGGTAGTCAAATCGGAAGCTGAAGCCACTAATCATCGACGCCTTAGACGGGAATGCTGCCGCTGCTTCAAAGGTGAAACGAACTAATTTTATCGCTGTCAGAATGATTTTTGTCATTGATCGAAGGCCTTGTCCGTTTCCTTACCGACACTGCAGAGATGCTTAGTTTTAAACTCGTCGATCTGTAGTCCTTAGTTCCTCCGATCGTCGATGATTTTCTGTTTGTCGCGGAACCCGTAGTCAGTCTGTCTCCCACCGTTGCTGCTCCATTGTGAACTATCTTGCCAATGGTTAGTGTTTTCTAGTTTCGACTCTTTATTAAGTAGTTGTTCTGATTTTCGATACGTGACTTCGGCGGTTTTTAGTGCTTTATATCGCTGACATTGCGGAAAATTTCAGCTTTGCCTTGCTGATACGTAGTCCTTAGAACCTCCGATCGCCGAGGTTTTCATCTGATCGCGGAAGCCGCAGTCCGTATGTCTGTTGGTGGCTAATGAGATGTTCTGATCCTCGCCCAAGCCACCAAAACTTGTGAAATTTTCATCAAAATAAAAAATAGAGGCTTTCAAATTGTCAGTGATATTGATATCCCTCATTGCGTGAATTAAATTCTTCATACTATCAAAAAAAATTATTTTGGGAGATAACAGACCCTAACCTATACTTCGAAGTTGTGAAGAACCAATCTCTAATCTTGCTTATCTATGTTGATTATTTGTTCCTTGTTGGAGAGGAACATATGGCAACTTGGTTGTGATTGTACAACATGAGGAATCATTATGCAAAACCTGTGTGGTATCAAGTCATGACATTGTGCTGTAAGAATTCCTATCTATGTCCTCATGTATTGAGGTGGATTCCTGTACTGTGACCTTTTGTTGTATCAAGACTGGTATAGTGTTGTATCAAGGCCGTGGACTTGTGTTGTATCAAGTATAGTCTTGTGTTGTATCAAGTCAATGATTCTCAGAACCGATACCCTATGAGAATGGATCTCCAATTATGGAGATGGACTTGTGTTGTATCAAGTCATGTGGTTATACTATGTGATATATTTCTAGTCACGATCACTGAGTTTTATAAGTCTCCTTTAGGGATGAGCTACTGTTAGAGTGAATTAATTTAGCATATGAATTGTCAATGTATTTGTAACTTCATAATGTATTCATCCGTATATTTTATGTATTGTACCCCGATGTTTATTATGGGATTTGTCTGTAATGTATTTGATTCATGTCATGCCCCGATGTTCCTATCGGGAGGTTCTATAATGTAAACAAGTCATGTCAAGTCATTGCGAGTAACCCTCCTATTGGTCAAGGGTTAAAGTCCCTGCAGTTGTGGGGCCCTAGGGTTATTAGACTATATTAGAGAATTCGACCCTAGGTGAGTCATTGTAAGTCGGGGCAATAGTCCCCACCATTGTGTTAAGGATAAACCTCCTTGTTGGTCAGAGGAGGAAAAGTCCCCACAAGTTGTGGGGCACTAGGGTTATTAGACACTCCTAGAGATGTCGGATCTAGTAAGTAATTGTTAAGTGAGGCCGACATGTTGGAGTGTGTTTCAAGTGAACGAAAGAATATAAATAAAGAGTGAGTCTCTCTATTTATCACACACACACACACTCATTGGGGCGCATGAGTGAGAAATAAGTTGTTGGGATCGGAGAGAGAGACTACTGTTGTTAGAAGATCATCTTACTATTTTCGGGTTTTACTTTTTGTGCTGATTCTATCTCTGAGGAAGTTGCGGGGTTTTCTCCTTTATGGTTTCCATGAGGAAAATTCTTTGTCTCTTGTCTCTTGTGTTTTATTGCTGTGCATGTTATTCTCTCAGTTAAAGATCCTAAGATCATAATGCTAGCTTGAATGATAAAAATCTAACATGGTATCAGAGCTAACCTGACAAGAAGACATTGTGCAACTGTAGAAGATACAGATTCTTACTTTTTGGTTCTCTCTCTACAATCCATCAGCAAAAGTATGCTAGGCTGACTCTCCATTGAAGGGCACATCTTTTTGTCGAAGCGGAATTCAATTCCGAGCATTTTTAGTTTTCGGTGCAAGAAATTAGGGCTTTCTACAGAAGAGGAATTTTTGAGTGAGCCCAACATAGGTTTGCTCTCCTCATCAAAATTGAAGTTTAGAGACCTAGGTAAGGATTTTTGGTTGGTTGAAACTCCGAGAAATTCAAACCCTAGTTTGACCCCGAGCTGGAAAAACTCTAAAATACTAAAACTGATAAGTTTTGGTACATTCACTATATCTCGGGATTGGCGAAAGATCAGGATCTGAAACTTGCAGAGGTCAAATATAAAATACTGATTTACACTGTGTCTAAATTTCAACATTAGATGCACTATATTCTAGGAGATATGATCCCTCCAAGTTAGGGTTCCATCCTCTTCTAGGATTCATCCCTAAACAGGACACCTGGGGAGAATTGATATATATTGGGATACAAAGCTCCAAATAAAATTTCTAAAGATGTTCTAGAAATTAAACAGAATGTACTTTCTATGGTCCAAGTTTCAGACCTAGAAGATGAAACAATGACACGTGGAAGTCTGCACAACTTCGTTGTTCTGAACAGTCGTGCAACATGTCACCTTGGGAAAATGATCATAAGTCCCAATTGGTGAAACCAATTCTGAAGAAACATGTGGTGTTGGAACAAGGACATGTGAGGTTACCTCAGTACGAAGTTTCAAACACATAGGAGCAGTAATTTCGGAGATATCATAGAAGCAGTAGCAAACATTTCTGCAGAAGAAATTGGAAAACTAGGGCTTCCTGTTCCGAGAGCTTCCCTCCACTGTTTTCAGAAAAGGAGTACATTGGACAGCTCAACTTGAATAGATATATATTTCTATCTAATCAAAATTTAAAGATTCCAAGTTTTGAAAATTATTGTTTCTCTGACAAACCCTAGATTAGCCAGCTCTGGAACCAGGACGGACACCTCAAATCGGTAAGATCTAATCTTTTGTTATTTCCATTTGAGGTTCTCATTTCAAAGTGATCTATCACATCAGCTTGATGATAAGCTTGGTAAAGTTGACAACTTCCAAGAATGGAAGTATATGATCTCTGTAAAGAAAATGAATTGGACACCTACATAAGTAGAGAGGTTCCAATTCCATAGGGAGATGAGGCTCAAAGCCTTACACAAGAAGAACTTGGTCAATACCAAGAATATCATTGTTGATTCAGTCACGGATCAACTTGTACCACAAGTGTCTTCCCTAAAGACACCGAAAGATATGTTTGATTCCTTAACCAAGCTATTTGAAGGGAAGAACATAAATCATATCCAGAATGCAGAGACCATACAGTCATCTCTCAAATCAAAGAGCAACTTGTAGTAGTAGAAGAAGAAGTAGAGAATGCAGAAGTGGTGATAGCCACCTTGAATGGCATCCTAGGATCATGGGATTCATTCATGCGAGGAATGTGTGCCAGAAGGAAGTGATTACTTTCAGTAGACTCTAGGAAGAGCACACACAAGAATAAGAAGCTCGACTCATAATAAGAGAAGAGAAGATGGGAGCAACTGAATATCAAGCTCTCACCATCCAAAGAAGATCCCTCAACCAATGAGGAATATGAAGATCTCAACTCTTGAAGAACCTCTTGTCCATCTTAACATTTGAACAAGAAACGATGCTATCATGAATGTAGAAGACGATGAAGCTGAAGGCTCAAGAAGGAGTCTACCCATGAAACAAATAAAGATAAGTAATCAATTTTCATTTCATGATATTGTTTTGTTGTGCATTTGCTTATATTCAGTTAATGTATTATGCATGATAGAATGTTTGCATTAATGACAGTATACTACTAATATGCGTGTGATAGGTAAGTAGCTCATGGTGCTATAAAACTCTCCATTGCTACTTATCTAGAATGAAACCTATTTGCTGACATATTGGATTAGTGCACAATCTCAATGTTGTCCTGGTAGAGATGGAAGGCATCTAGAAAAGTTTTCGTGAGATATGGATGAATGTTGTATTGGCTAAAATAGTTGCATGATCATATATTTATGCATAAGAAATTACCATTATGAATATTCCTTATGAAATGTTTCTAACCATACAAATGCATTTGAATTGTAGGAAAGATCGCATACATAATCGCCTATAAGCAAAGAAGGATGAGACTTGTTCCGAAGAACAAGTAACGACAGTTCAAGATGAAAAATAATATGATGAATGCAGCGAAATCATTGATGCAGAACCTTCCAAAAAGAAAGGGAAGACCAGTTCAAGAAAAATGATGTCTAGGATGCAGTATCTATACATGAAGGGAAGTTTGTGGTTCCATCATGCAGTAGATGGAAACATCGTGGGATACAAGGCAAGATTCGTAGCATGAGGCTTCTCAAGAAAAGAAGGCATAGACTACGAAGAGACATTTGCAGCCAGTGGGAGTTGAGACACATGACAGGTAGAATCATGTGTGCAAATGAAAGAAGACCTTGTACGAGCTTAGAAGACACCCATGGGATAACACATACATGAGGAGCTTGATGAAGACCTTAACCTTTGCTACAAGGTTGAAGATGAAAGCCTATATAGGATGACAAGCTCACAGATGGGTGCAAGAAGAAATTTTGAAAAGGTTCAAGATAGAGGATATTAGTATCCAGTGATCCTAGATGGATACATAGAAGATTAGTAGCATAGGAAGCTACTTGTCACTCTGGTACAAAATGTTTTAGTGCATAGAGTACAAAAGACAGAGGGATTATGATGCTTCAGAGGGAGTGACTACAGAAGATCTTGAGTTTCGACATGGTACGACAGGATGGATAGATTACTGATGACTCTAGGCTAAGTAAAGTGGATTCCAACCTTTTCTTCAAGGTTGAAGGCGGAAGACCAGTGATGCTCCTGTTATGTGTAGATGCACTATGTTCTAGGCATGGAGGTGTGGAAAAGGGAAGTATATAGTAGAGATACTGAATAGGTTCACGATGATGGAATGCATGACCACACCTATGGAATCGAACCTGAAGCTATTGATTGTTGATTCATCAGAGTCGGTTGATGCCATGATGTATCGTCAGATGATTTGTTCATTGATGTACCTGACGGATACAAGACCCAATATTTGCTTTGCTGTGAACACATTGAGACATGTTCACTTGATGGTTGCAAAGGGTACAATTGAGTATGGGCTCAAGTATGATACGAATCAAAAGATTAACTTGGAAGGTTATGTTGATTCAGATTGAGCAGTGCCATCAATAGGAAGAGCACTTCAGGTTATTTCTTTAGTATGGGATCAGGTGTGATCTCTTGGTTTAGCAGGAAGCAATCCTGTGTGGCACTGAGTACAGCTGAAGCAGAGTATGTTGCATCTTGTTCAGCTAGTTGTGTGGCAGTATGGCTGAGGAATCCACTGTCTGATTTATTTGATCTCTAGTTGATGCTACTTGTATACATTGCGACAACCAGAGTTGTGTTAAGTTGTCAGAGAACTCGATGTTCCATGACAAGTCGAAGCTTATCGAGATCAAGTATCACTATATCAAGGATATGGTGCAGAGAGGAATAGTGAAGCTCTAGTATGTTGTGACGGATGAATAGATAACTGATGTGTTGACGAAGCCATTAGCCAGAGATAAGTTTGAGTACTTCAGGGAGAAGCTTGGTGTTCTCCAGATCGAGGTTCCTTCCAAGGGGAAGTGATGAGTCCATGAGCCATTCTGACATGGTGAGAGGATTGGCTCCTTCCATGGTCAGATGTAAGGGCTGAGCCATTCTGTCATGGTGAGAGGATTGGTTCCTTCCATGTCAGATATGAGTGCTAAGCCATTCTGATATGACTGTAGGATTGATTCCTACATGATCATATATAAGGGATATTTCCATTCTTTGAATGGAGGTGCCCTGTCAATTACCATGAATACTCGGTCTAGGACTGAGGGCCTTTTTGATACGACTGTAAGATGTAGTCTTACATGATCAGATGTGAGCGCATGGCCATTCTGATGTGATTGAGGGATGTGTTCCCACTTGATCAAATATAAAGGTCGTTGCCATTCTTTGAATGGAGGTACCTGGTCAGTTACCAGGAAATCTCAGTCTGGGACTAAGGATCGTTCTGATATGACTGTGGGATGTGTTCTCACATGATCAGATATGAGTGCATGGCCATTCTGATGTGATTGAGGGATGTGTTCCCACTTGATCAGATATAAGGGTTGTTTCCATTCTCTAGGAGAATGGAGGCACCTGGTCAGTTACCAGGAATCCTCAGTCTAGGACTGAGTGCCCTTCTGACATGGTTAGAGGATTAAGTCCCTTCCATGGTCAGATGTAAGTGCTGTGCCTTTTCAAAAATGGTAGTAGGTGTGTCCTACCATGCTGGTGATTGTAAGTGTTGTGCCTTTTCACAGATGGTAGTAGGTGTGTCCTACCATGTTGGTGATTGTAAGTGCTGAGCCTTTCCACAAATGATAGTAGGTGTGTCCTATCATGCTGGTGGATGTGAGTGCTATGCCTTTCCACAGATGATAGTAGTTGTGTCCTACATGCTGGTGGTTGTAAGTGCTGAGCATTTTCATAGATGATAGTAGTTGTGTCCTATCATGCTGGTGAATGTGAGTGATGGGCCTTTCTAATGTGATTATAGGATTGGTTCCTACATGATCAGATGTGAGTGTTGGGTGTGCCTTTCTGACATGGTGTTGGATGTGTTCCTCTCATGGTCATATGTAAGTGCTAGGCGGGCCATTCTGACTTGGTGTTAGATATAAGCGCTAAAGAAGACCTACATGGAGGCTAGGCCTACAACCAGCATGAAAAAGGGCTAGCTCTGTAGAACTTCCAGTGACGAGAAGAATCATGAGATAGAACCCATGATGATCCAATAGTGATGACGATCTAGATCCAGTGACGATCCAGATCTAGTGATGATGATCCAGATCCAGTGATGATGATCCAGATCCAGTGATGATCTAGATCCAGTGACGATGATCCATATCCAGTAATGATGATCCAGATCCAGTGATGATCCAGATCTAGTGATGATCCGGATCCGATGATGAAGATGAATTGAAGATGAAGATGACTTGAAGATGACGTGGACTCGATGATGATCCAGATGATACAGAGAAGAAGACTTGTGCTGATAAATTGTGTCGAGAGAACACCTTCCTAGTTAAGAGGGAGTGTTAATGTATTTGTAACTTCGGAATGCATTCATATGTATATCTTATGTATTGTACCTTGATGTTTATTCCAGGATGTGTCTGTAATGCATTTGAGTCATGTCATGCCCCGATGTTCCTATTGGGAGGTTCTATAATGTAAACAAGTCATGTCAAGTCATTGTGGGTAACCCTTCTATTGGTCAAGGGTTAAAGTCCCCGCAGTTGTGGGGCCCTAGGGTTATTAGACTATCTTAGAGAAGTCGACCTAGGTGAGTCATTGTAATTTGAGGCAATAGTCCCCACCATTGTGTTAATGATAAACCTCCTTGTTGGTCGGAGGAGGTAAAGTCCCCACAAGTTGTGGGGCACTAGGGTTATTAGACACTCCTAGAGATGTCAGCTCTAGTAAGTAATTGTTAAGTGAGGCCAACATGTTGGAGTGGGTTTCAAGTGAACGAAAGAATATAAATAGAGAGTGAGTCTCTCTATTTATCACACACACACTCACTCATTGGGGCGCATGAGTGAGAGAGAAGTTGCTGGGATCAGAGAGAGAGACTACTGTTGTCAGGAGATCATCTTAATATTTTCAGGTTTTACTTTTGGTGTTGATTCTATCTCTGAGGAAGTTGCGGGGTTTTCTCCTTTATGGTTTCCCCGAGGAAAATTCTTTGTGTCTCTTGTCTCTTGTGTTTTATTGTTGTGCATGTTATTCTCTCAGTTAAAGATCCTAAGATCATAATGCTAGCTTGAATGATAAAAATCTAACATGAATATATGGCCCAAGGTAATATATATGATCATCAGTATGCATAGAATAATTATCCTAAGTATGATATGATGAGATGGATAAATAATACACATATGGACCATGCACTATTTATTTAATGATAATGAGATAAAGCATAGAGAAATAGAATTTGAATTTCCCGTGCAAACGTTTCAATGAACTCAAGTTATAAAGCTTTAGTAAAATATGAATGCCTCAATAAATGCCTCAGTCAAAGAATCAATTGAACTATTAATGAATGTAATCAGTTAAGTAAATAAGATCTTAATGTTCATCAATCAACATGCATCAGTTAACTAAAGAGATCCATGCAAACGTTAATAATAGAAGTTGTGCATGGATGGCACTAAGAGTGAAGCACTGATGACACTTAAGTTATCATGTTAAATAAGTGATCAACAGTCAGTTAAAGACTGATTTCAGTTCACATTCAGTTAACATTCAGTTCAAGTTAGTTAACATTCAGTTCAAGTTAGTTAACATTCAATTCAAGTTAGTTCACTTCCAGTTCAAGATAGTGAACATTCAGTTAAATCTAATTGATGAAGGGAAGGGCACTAATGTTTGCATGGAGGGGATTCTAGTTAGATCCTCCTTGTGAATGCACTATGTGGTGCTCTCAGTGTGTTTACTGATCCTCCTATGTGATACCTTTTGCATGCTAGGGCATTTTTGGTTTGTTATTAATATGCTAGGCATATGACAAGTTCAATATAGTTGCATACAATTGTTTTTGAAGGGTTACATTGGATCTCTCTTCTCTAATGCTGTGGTGATATATCTTATGAAGAAATATTCTTATGTGTTCTAAACCATTCTATGCAAATCTATCTATCATACTCAAAGAATTTTTGGGATTTTCATCCTCTGTGTTTGGAGGGTTTTCTTATGGTATATCTTGTCTCTCATGGTTGATTGATTTATATGTCTTATTTATGAAGATGATTTATGTGGATGATATATTTGTGAGATTAACATGTGGATGATATGTTTATGAGATTCACATGTGGCTAATATATAAATATGTGGCTGATTTATGAAATACATATGTGCTGAAATTGGTTGATAAAAGTTTTAAAGTTCAAGCTTCTTTGATTTTTCTCAAACATCAACATGGTATCAGAGCATAGGGCATGAATGAGATTAGTTTTGCACAACATTCTAATCCTATGCAAATATTGAAGTGTTGAGAAAAATATTTCATTGATGACATCAATTTCCATTCGACCAGAAAAACGACTTGAAGGCACATCAAAATTCAACACATGGAAAAAGAGGGTGTTGAATATTCTTGAAGACATGATCTTGATTCATTCGTGACCACTATGGTAGAGGAACATACCATCAATAAAGGTTGAATCAAATTCAAGAAAGTTAAAGAAAAGGCCAATCATATCATATTTGATTCAATTAAGGGCAATCTCATGTCCATGATCATTCCGTTGAAGACCGCAAGGGAGTGTTTTGATACACTCACCAATATTTTCAAGAAGAAGGCCTCAAGTCAAGAAGAGGGGTGCATCCAAAACAAGGTTGTGTACACTAAAGAGGATAACCTTGTCCTCACGGAAATAATGAAGAAAGGGATAAATCCTTTCACTACAAAGAAGCTCTTCCATTGAAGTGAATAAATAACGACTTCAATATTCTCCACAAGGGTGCAGAGATCAAGAGGGAGCTCACACAAATCAATAAAATATAAGTACTTTATATTTTGATTATTATAAATTATACCTAAATGTGTTTTAATATGTTTCATGACTGTCATATAGAGATCTGTATTCCCGGACTTTGGATTTGTGTTGAGCATATACATTATTGTTTGTCTTTTATTAGCATATTGTCGATCTCAAGAGTCCGTATTATGTGATATGATATAGGAATGATGTATGAATTCTGTAGGACTGATATATACTTATATATGGCTGATATAAATCTGAAAATATCCTTCATAAGGCATGAGATATAGGGCCGCATGCTTGCTTCATGAGCTATGAACATAAGACTGCATGATTGGTCATAATATATCAGATATAGGGATTCATGCTTGCTTCATGATATATCAATATGGGGCTGCATATTTCCTTCATAATATATGATTTTTTGAACTGATATAGGAATGATATAGGGTTACAAAACATCACATAAGATATGAATGGGGTTATGTCAAAACATTGATTTAGTCTAGGTACATAACTATGTAAACCATTGCCAGTATGTTGAAAGTTTTCATGTGATTACCGTTTTCTTGGTTATTTAATGTTATTAATCATTTGAATAATTTTTTCTTGTAGGGAAAAAATATGCATTGACCTACAAGAAGATAACGACATGGAGTCATTCGGATGGTTGATCCCAAAAAAGAGCATATGAAGAGGTTCCTATGCTTCTTAGGAAGAAAACATTATAGAGGCCCTAATTCTATTCATAGAAATGTAAAGACTCCTAAAGGTAATGTATTTATATTAATTATATTCATATATGTGTTTGATATAGAGGAGTATGAGTCTCTATGATGTAGGACTCAAATTTATGATTCTCACATCCTAGATGTTGAGAGGGAGAATCTAGATTTGCTAGGTCTCAGAAAAAACAAGTGGAACTGGTTAAATTAACTTCCTACTATGTAGAAATCATGTATGGTACTCATATTCAAAAGGGAATATATATGTAATAATATTGGATGATTCTTAAGTTTAGAGGTGTAACAGTCATTGGATAAGATTTTTCTTCTATTGAGGAAAAATGTTGAGTGGAGTTCTTGAAAGGATTCAAGAACAATGGGTTGTAAATCCATGACCACACACATAAAGAACCGACAGGATTTGAGACCAAAATCCGACAGATGCCATGTTTGAACTTTGATAGACATGTGTCCGTTATTCGACAACAACATTTTTTTTTGTTGTCGGTAGGACTTCATCGGATATTCAACTACTTTCGAACCCCGTCAACATTTTGACAGAGTATCAAGCAAATTACGAGAAGTCTTTCATCACTCTTTCGTCGAATTTCTGACTTCTTAGTGTCGAATTTCTGACTTCTTGGTGTCAAAATTCTGACTTCTTCGTGTTGGATTTCCGAATTCTTAGTGTGGAATTTCCGACTTCTTAGTTCGTCGGAGGCATGGCAACTTCGTCGGAATGTGTGTCAAAGTTCCGAATTCTTAGTTCATTGTAGGCATGGCAACTTCATCGGAATGTGTGTCAACTTTCCGATGTTTTAGTGTCGAATTTCCAACTTCTAAGTTCGTCGGAGGCATGGCAACATCGCCGGAATGTGTGTTGAATTTTCGACTCCTTAGCTCGTCGGACGCATGGAAACTTTGTCGAAATGTGTGTCAAATTTCAAACTTAAGTTAGTTTGTCGGAGGCATGGAGACTCTGTCGGAATGTAGGCACCATAAGTCGGATATCAGTCGGCTTGGCATGATATCCGACGTTTGTTGCCACTAATTTGTTGTTGGATAACAGACGAGAAATTGTATATTAATAAAAAAAATCATTGATATCATAATATATAAAGGGATATATTATCCAAAAATCATTTGTCATAATTGTAGCTGGGTTTTCACCTTAGCTACGTGCAAAAGCACCTCCCTTCAACCAAAGGGACAGAAGGGTAGAGTTCAAATGGAAACAAGAGATACAATAAACAAACAACATTAGTAAAAATAAACAAATAACGACGTCTATGCTAAAACTTAAAATAAAAGCAAGAAAATTATACCCTTGTTTGAAAATGGGCCATCGTGCCCTAATCTTTGGATATGGGTCGCCTCTCCACAGGCTGGATGGCACGGAGGATGCCTCAACGTACTGGATGGGGAATGGTGTGGCTATCAAATGATGGTTAGATAGTGTGAGTATTTTGAGAAAAGTGGGTTCTGAACGTAGTCACTAATTTGAATAATGAAAAAAGGACATAAGAATCTTGTTGATGGAGACCTCCACTCTCTTTTCATAATGATTTTTTGGCCTTTTCTCTCTTTTAGGGTTTTGGAACCCTATTTAGGGTTTTAAGCCCTATTTAGGGTTTTTAGCCCCTTTTGTGGGTTTTAGCTCTTTTTTGGGTTTTTAGGCCCTTTTGATGTTTTTTGAGCTTTTTGAGAGAGACTAAGGGTAAACCATAGTTCTGGAGATCAAAAATAAGGGGAAAATGGTAGGGAAATGATGTATGTATGTGGTTTAGGCCATGTAGAGCTAGTTGAGCAATTATTTGCATTAACAAATTGCCCCCTGATGTGTGAGGTAAGGAGCTCATATATTTACAAATAGTTTATGCCTACTACAACAGACAATGATGGTACGACACCCTATTTACCAGCAACTACTGGAAGGAGGCTATGACCCCCTAGTTTATCAACTACTACTGAAAGGATGCTTCTACACCCTATTTACTAGCTATTACTGGAATGAGGCTATGACCCCCTTGTAGGCATATGGCCTGCCTAAGCACCACCCTATCGCCCTAGTATGATAATTTGATCTCTGACTTCTATACACCAATGGAAATTCCAATTGAATGTACAGAGACACTTATTTGAAAGTTTAAATCATTTTTTATATACCCTCAAATGTGTCTCTTCATCTAACAGTTGTGTATCTTCATCATGACTCTTCACAAACAAACAAAAACTAATTCAAATTTATGTGTCATTTTTAACACTTTCCAATTTATTAGTTGCGACCTTCTGCAGTTGCCTTTCCACAACGTGCTTTCCGCAACAATCTCT
Source organism: Pseudotsuga menziesii (assembly GCA_001517045.1). Classification (NCBI taxonomy): domain Eukaryota; kingdom Viridiplantae; phylum Streptophyta; class Pinopsida; order Pinales; family Pinaceae; genus Pseudotsuga; species Pseudotsuga menziesii. The sequence goes on from LPNX010780082.1 coordinate 708,071, forward strand.
CTGCAACAGACCTTTCTGCATTGACCTTTCCATATTTTACCTTCCGCAATTAACTTCCCGAAATTGCAGATTGCGGATTGCGAACAATTACCTTTTCACAATTTCCTTCCCCCAACGACCTTTCTGTAATTAGCTTTCCGAACCGACCTTTCTGCAGTTTGTGGGAACTCACTCCTTCCGCAATTGCAGGTTGCGGATTGCAGATGTGCATTTTGACTTTTCTTGAGAATTGCTTCTGCAATTACCTTTCCGCAATCAGAAACTCCTTTCTTCTGCAATTGCGGATTGCATGTTCAGGTCTGCATTTCGATTTTTCTCAAAATTGTTTCCGCAATTCATCTTCCGTAAGACTTCCTCCGCAATTTATGGAGTGCATATTATGGATTCTTTCCGCATTGCGTATTGCAAGTCTCCATTTCGACTTTTCTCAAAATTGCTTCCACAAGACTTCTTCCGCAATATGTGGATTGCGGATTGTGGCTTCTTTTCACATTGTAGATTGCGGATTAAAGTTCTGCATTTCAAATTTTCTCGAAATTGCTTCCGCAATTCGTCTTCCGCATGACTTATTCTACATTTTGTGGATTGCGGATTGCGGATGTGCATTTCGACTTTTCTCGAAATTGCTTCCACAATTCATCGTCCACGCGACTTCTTCCGCACTTTGCGGATTGTGGATACCTTTCGCATTGTGGATTGCAGATTGCAGATGTGCATTTAATCTTTTCTCGAAATTGCTTCCGCAATTCATCTTCCACACGACTTCTTCTGCACTTTGCAAATTGCAGATTGCGGATGTGACTCCCAACCTTGTCGAAATGGGATTCCGAAAATTTCTTTCTGTAACTCTTGTGAACTGTCGATCGCTTTGTGGAATCCTCCTCATCTGTTGATCAGTTATCAAACACGGAGCTTCACTTTGGCACTAAGGAATGTTATCTTCCACGCACATTTACTTTGCGGATCCTTTTCTTGTCGTCGATCTATCCTCTTGATACAATCTGAGTTGTCTAATATCTGGTAAATAACTTGACCTCAACTCCATGATTCTGAGTTGATTGATCTCCACGATTCTTTGTTAGGATTGATCAAGATTGATCATACTTTGTCGTACTTGATCCCCTCGCTAGATCCCCTCATGTGTCTTTCCAGCCTCGACACATATGCCATCACTTGCCCTACCATCGTGTCATCGCTTCCTTTGTTATTTCTTTTCCTTACACTGACTTCGACCTACCATCATATCTTTGGTTATTCCTTTTTCATTACCGAAATCCGTTGACATCAATGACAACTCTATTAAACGTTCCCCCCCTTTGGAATTGATGGCAACATCTAATCATTCTCCCCATTTGACAACAATGACAAAGGATAACCTATTATGCCTTTCCAGACTTTCTTCTTTTAACTTGACTTGGTACTGACCACTGTGTTATGATCTGGTTTAACATTTTCCTTTACCTGCAGTAAGTTCTTTGAATGATAACCTGGATGATAAATTCATAGGCCCCCCTATCACATTGCTTCCTTCTATCCCATTGATGAGTTTTTTTTTCCGTTACTTCAGACCAATGTGATGACTTTCCAAAGAGAAATTTCTATGTGTGAGTAGCGTTGGATTGCTTTGCACACCATCTTACAAAATTTCTCACAATGTCATCTTTATCACTCATCAAACATTTTTATGTATGTATATTAAGGTTGTTTATGAGGATCATTGGATGACATCTATCATGAATGGATATTTTATTGGAAATATTTAGTATTTCACTATTGTCCATAATGTTTGGCATCTTTTCATGGTTGGATAACCCACGACTTACACCTTTACAATTCCATGCTTCTTACCAGATCGTTGATTATTGCAAAGAAATCCAGGAGTCTTGATTTCATCTTCAGAATCTCAAATTGTGACAGATTCTGAGGCTAGAGGCTTGTGCAATGCTCTTATACAATCAAGTAATATATTCAGGCTCTGCTCTGAAGTAATGAGTATTGTTCAAACTCTATTTTTGTGACTTCATAGCTTGTCATGATAGTCTCATTCTATTTGTTATTTCAGTTATGTCATGTAAACTCCACAATGAATATTTTTATAGCTTCATTTGATTAATGAACTTCTACATGATGCAAGGAAACTTGTGTACCATCAATACTTATTTGGAATGTGTCGTTGCAAGCGATCATTAGGTATTTATCAGTTCTAGCATATGCTCCACAACTGTTTTTTTGTCAAATCAGTATGTTTTTGAGTTCATTCAGCTAGCCCGTATCTTCTTCATGACCTTTATCAATATGTCCTTAATACTCTTTCAATATCCTTGTTCAGCCATGAAGGTGTCATCATGATGTCAACGTCTCTCACAGGAGTGTCACATCAAGTCTAATCTCCATTCATTGCTTTTATATATGCTTAACCCCACATTTAGATTAAAAGTAGTTCAATAAAATTTCTTAGTCTTGGAGGTAATTTATTTTCATAATGCTTGGATGTAGTTAGCTCTCATGATAATCACCTATTTGGCCATTTTAGACTTAAAATATTAAGTTTTCTTCACTTATCATAAAGTATCCTTCTTTTTATGACAGAGTTTACAATCATCAATTTTACTGTTGATATTTTTTAGCCAACTTTTAGTTTCCTTCCATTACTAATTTATTCTTAAAGGATTCATAATATAACTTGTTTTTCTTTTAATGAGTCTTTAATTCCATAAAAATAACTTCTGCTATCTTAGTTACATACTTCATGGTATTTATGGATCACGCACTTTAATGCTTTCATGGTGCTTCACTTTGTCACGTGGATGGTCTCTAGCAAAGTCTTCAATTTGTCACTTCTACACTTCTTGTTTTGATGGAAACCTCTAGACATTCTTTTCTTCTTACCAACTGATATATTTCAAGTACCAATTTCATTTTTTTGATAATAACTCCCCCTGAGTATATAATCCCCTTTAATGTTCATTTCAGGGTTTTTCTTCTAGTTTTAGAAGGGAATCCTACCATCATAACTATATTTGTCTTCATCATCTTCATCTCCATCAGCATATTCTTTTACATATTCATCTTTCTTTTCAACACAATGGATGTCATTTTTATCTACAGCACTATTATGCTCATCATCATCTTTGGAAGTTTCACTGATGCTTGGAATATTTGTTTCTTTTGAATCTTTGTAGTTTGATTTTCTTTTCCACATCTTTCCATGTGGTACCTTGCTTGTTGGTCTTCTTTGTTTCTTTGATTCATTGGTCTTTTCCCTTGGTTCTACAATCAACAACTATGTGACCAAACTTGTGAAAGCAATAACAATAACCATAGAAATTTCCCTTATATATGAGAAATCTCGGATCTTCCTGCTTCTCAACTTCCATCTTCTTCCATTGTTCATGATCCTCTATTGAATCACTCTTTCTCAGCTTGCATTTACTAGCCATGTGTCCAAAATTATTACAAGAGTAGAAATGACATAAAAAATATTTGTTGATATCTATTTGTCATTGGCCTTCTTGTCATCATATATGTTCTTGGTACGGGAGGAGCATATTTCTTAATTTCTTCCCTTTTAATTGGGCTCTTGAGTGCAGCAACATAGCCTTTTTTATTTCCATATTGGTTTGTGAAAGAGGAATATCCTAGCTCCTTTTATTTGTCAAATCCTAATCCTGAGTTATAATTTGATGCTATTTGGACCCTTAGTATTTCATCCAAAGTTCTTGAGTTGTTCTTAAACTTTGATTTGATAGATTCTTTATCAACTCCTTTCCTAAGTTGAATAATCTCTTTTTCAAGTTTTTCAGCATCATGTATTCTCTTCTTGAGCTGCACTACTAGGTCCTCTTTAATATTCTTGGCCTCTTGAAGTTGATTCTTCAAATTAATAATAATTTGACTTGACTCTTTATCTTTTGATTTCTGCTCTTCTTGGCATTTTGACAACTTTTCTTTCAAAGACTTGTTCCTTCTTCTACTTTTTTCAAGTTCCTCAAGAGAAGCTATGATTTCAGCCTCTAGGTCCACTTCTCCTTCCTTATTTGATTCCTTTGCTTGAGTTACTATCCCCATGAATAAGATTTCGTCATCTTCACTTATCTCTTCATCTTCATTGTCTTCCTTGGAATAGAAGTTTTTCTTTTTGTAATGGTCTTACTCTTTTGATCTTTCTTATGACAGTGAGGTTCTTCATATCCTCACTCTCTTCTTATTTTGGGTAAGTACACTTCATGGAAAAGTGACCAATCCTTCCATAGTTAAAACATTTCAAGGGTAGCTTATATTTGTACTTTCTAGTACTTTTATCAAGTTTATTGATGAAAAGAGCTTCTTCATCATCTAGGTTCTCATATTTGTTCTTGGACGTGGCTTTAAACGATGTTTCTTTCTTTGATGATCAATCTTTTCCAGTTCTCATCTCATAGGAAGTGAAGATCCCATGTAGTTCATCAATTGTCATGAGTTTAATATCATCTCGTTCTTCTAGAATGGAAACCTTTGAGTCATACTTCATTGGCAGGGTTCTTAGCACTTTGTCGACTACTTCTTTCTCCTTTATTTCTCCTCCAATGCCTCTAATAGAATTAACGATTCCATCTACTCTTAGAAGATATTCTGCAATATTCTCTTCTTCTTTCATTTTTAGGCTTTCAAATTGTCATTTGTATGATTAAAGTTTGGATTGTTTGACTTTGGGAGCTCCTTCATAGACACATTTTAGTTTTTCCTAAGCATGTTTGGATGTCTTGCATTGCATGAATTTTACAAACATGTAATTTGTTAACCCACTTAAGATTTCATTGAGAGATTTCGCATTGGCCACATATTGGTCTAGCTCACTTTTGTCTATAGGTAGGTCGTCCGGTATTTCATATTGTTTTTCAACAGACCTCCATACTTTGTATCAAAGAGACATTAGATGGCACTTCATTTTTACACTCCAGTATGTGTAATTATCTCTCGTAAATAATGGAGGTGCGTTGGTGGCTAACCCTTCTTGTTGATCCATAGTGGTTTTTAATATTATGTTCCTTCAGGTGATTAAGTTGTAGTGAAGGATTCTGCTCTGATACCAATTGTTGGAAATTTAAACTATACTGAGAGGGGGGTGAATTAGTATTATTAACTTTTAATAATTAAAACCACTATTAATTTATTCATTAACTCACGTGATCAACAAGACACAAGAAACACAACTTTTATCGTGGAATCCCAATTGGGTAAACCACCAATACTTCCTATAACTGCAAAATAATATTTACAAATCGTTTATGCCTGCTACTACAAACAAGGATGGTACTACACCCTATTTACCAGCAACTACTGGAAGGAGGCTACGACCCCCTAGTTTATCAGGTACTACTAAAACAATGCTTCTACACCCTATTTACCAACTACTACTGGAAGGAGGCTACGATCCCCTTGCAAGAATATAGCCTGCCCTAGCACCATCCTACCGCCCTAGTATGACAATTCGATCTCTGACTTCTCTACACCAATGGATCTTCCAATTGAATGTAGATAGACACTTGTTTGAAAGTTTAAAGTGTTGTTTATATACCCTCAAACGTATCTCTTCATCTAACAGTCATAGTATCTTCATCGTGACTCTTCACAAACAAACAAAATATAATTTGAAATTACCTCTTTGTTTGTCATTTTTTAACTCAGTTTAATTTATCAATCGCGACCTTCCGTAGTTGGATTTTCACGGCGTCCTTTCAGCAACAATGTCTCCATAACAGACCTTTCTGCATTTTACCTTCCGCAATTAACTTCCCAAAATTGCATATTGTGGATTGTAGACAATTACCTTTCTGTAATTTCCTTCCCGCAACGACCTTTCCGCAATTAACATTCTGAATCGACCTTTCAAAAATTTACGGGAACTCATTCCTTCCTCAATTGTGGGTTTCAGATTACAGATGTGCATTTTTACTCTTCTTGAGAATTGCTTCCGCAATTTCCTTTCCGTAACTACCTTTCCACAACAAACTTTCCGCAATTGGAAACTCCTTTCTTCCGCAATTGTGGATTGTGAGTTGCGGGTCTGCATTTTGATTTTTCTCAAAATTACTTCCGCAATTCATCTTTCGCGAGACTTCTTCCGTAATTTGCGGATTGCGGCTTCTTTCTCCATTGCAGATTGTGAATTGCGGGTCTGTATTTCGACTTTTCTCAAAATTGCTTCTGCAATTCATCTTTCGCAAGACTTCTTCCGTAGTTTGCAGATTGTGGGTTCTTTTCACATTGTGGATTGCAGATTGTGGGTCTGCATTTCAACTTTTTATCAAAATTGCTTTTGCAATTCATCTTCCGCATGACTTTTCTGCACTTTTCGGATTGCGTATTTCAGCTTCCTTTCACATTGCGGATTGCGGATGTGCATTTCGACTTTTCTAAGAATTTCTTTCGCAATTCATCTTCCCAATGACTTCTTCCGCACTTTGCGGATTGCGGATTGCGGATTGTGAATGTGCATTTTGACTTTTCTCAAAATTGCTTCCACAATTCATCTTTTGCACGACTTCTTCCGCACTTTACGGATTGCAGATACCTTCTGCATTGCGGATTGCAGATTGCGAATGTGACTTCCAGCCTTGTCGAAATGGGCTTCAACAAATTTCTTTCTGCAATTCCTGTGAACCGTCGATCACTTTGTGGAATTACCCTCGTCTGTTGATCAGTTATCAAACATGGAGCTTCACTTTGATGCTCCAAAATGTTATCTTCCACACATATTTACTTTGCAGATCATATTCCTGCTGTCAATCTATTATCTTGATACAATCTAATCCGTCCAACCTCTGCTAAATAAGATGACCGCAACTCCATTATTTTGCATTGATTTATCTCCACGATTTTTTGTTAGGATTGATCAAGCTTGATCAGACTTTGTCGGACTTGATCCCCTTGTTGGATCCCCTCATGTGTCTTTCCATCCTCATCACATATGTCATCGCTTTCCCTGCCATCGTGGCATCGCTTCCTTTGTTATTCATTTTCCTTACACTGACTTTGCCCTGCCATCATGTCTTTGGTTATTCCTTTGTCATTACCAAACTCCTTTGACATCAATGACAAATCTATTCAACAATGGATACAAACAATCAAACTAAACTCAGGAAAGAACATGCCATCCACACTATAATTTCTATAAAAAAAATTTGAAAGTTTACAATTGAATACACTAACACCAAATCATATCCAGTATTCCTTGGGCATCCAAGGAATCAATAAAATGTGTGTGGCATGATAATTTCAGAATTCATTATTTATGTACAATTTAGTACATGGGTTAAATATTGACTCTCTAATTGAGCATCTTCTAGAATTACATTTTCAAAGAGTGCTAGAGTGTAACGACCATGTTTACTATTTTCATTCATTAGATAAGTTGACCTATCCTAATGTGACTGTGGCCTAAGAATGTCATGGTAAACATTCAAGAAATGAAAATAAAGCACATTTTACCTCATAGACATCAAGATCAAGGCCAAGAGAATTTCCTAAGAAGAAATGTAGCTTCAAGGAAACCCTTAGAAATGAGATTGCGTACATGTTCAAATGACAATATACTAAATATATGTAACTTTGAAAACAATGTCTCGTTAATGAGAAACTTTAACACCTTCCAATGGTTTGTTCCAAATAGTCATTGAAAAACATATTTTAGAATAAAAATAATATATGCACTTGATTTTCAAATATAATATGATAATTGGCAAACATCTCGTCCATACACAAACAATTAAAAAACAAGAGAAATATGAAATATCCCCATAACAAATTTAATCTTCTATTTGGACAACATTTCTACGAAGAGTTTCAGATCGAATGAAGTCCTCTGCCCTTCAAACTGAACTGTTGAAACAAACAAAATAGTATGCATTCCTTGTTCCAGCTGGAAAAGAAGTATTGCAAGGATTTTAATGTTAATTATGATGTATCGGTTGTGTTATTCTATTGATATTCTTTTTAGAAATCGAGAACAACTCTTGAAAGAGTTTTAGTATGAATTATGCCTTTAGTATTCCAAATAAGAAGAGTAACTTAACGTCTTGTTCGAGTTGGAGAACACTTGTTGCGATGATTTTAATGGATCTTTATTCATCTTCGGCTCTGCATTTGATCATGGTGACCTTGATCGATATTTGCATAGTCATGGCCTCAGTATATTATGTTCACAAAAGAACATTGGATCAGATCCTCAAGTTTAAGCGCACAAGACAAGATGGAGCACAGGGTTACGAAGAAGAGGCCAACACGACCTACTGGAAAAAAATGGACACGCAGCATGAAAGAAGTGGTTAGAGAGACGAGGAATCCTTGAATAGTGCCAAGAAACCTTTTCTCATAGAGAAACACCTTCAACGTAATCAAATGAAAAGTAGGTATTAGAATCACCGAGAAGAGTACACAAACTTATTAAAATAAAAACTAATGATGTGAAATTCCCTTTGTGAAGAGAATAAAGAATTATGAGCTTCAAAGTTGTTGCAATATCAATTCTTTCCTATCAAGGCAATGGTAATATCCAAGTCAACATCTTGAGTACAATAATACACTCTTTAAGACCTTGTGCTCGAATTTTTCTAAGTACTAACAACACATATAAAAGAACATTCTTGGAATAATAACCTCAGACTCTCATAATCTTTGGACTAAAAGTTACAAAGAAATAACCAAATATGTAAGCTATGCTTCAAGTTTTCAAGAGATTAATATCTCCATGTGAAACCAAATAACATGAAGATGTTGAATTTATCAGAGCATAGACAAGAACACGAGTTTCCAAAGAAATTGTACAAGTTAATCCATGTTTATAAACCAAAATATGTTCCAAAAATGGAACAACCGACCATATTTTCATCCTCCAACCAAAAATACTCTCAACACAAAAATAGATTGCCCTCTCGTTCCCCCAATTTTTCAAACACTCCACATTCTAAAACATGAGCCTCAAAAATTAAACCACGTGAACAGTTGCCAAAATAAGGGTGTTCCAAAATTGAGAAATAAAATATCATAAAGATGTTAGATTATCAGAAGCACACACAAGAAGATGAGATTCCTTGGGAATTACTTAACAAAAAACAGAATTGTGAACTTTTCTCAATGATCATGTTCAAACCCATTTGCAAATTCTGCACATAAAAAGATTGAAAACATGATGGAGGTAACATACAGGGGAAGTGCAAGTATTGGAGAGTGGAAAACAAAAGGTAATGGACGCTTGGCAAAATTCCTTCAAAGCACAAACGAGGCACTAAAATATCACAAGGATGTTAGATTATCATAGAACACATATAAGAAGACGAGATTCCCCGGGCATTACTTAACAACAACAAAAAAAGCATAATTGTGAACTTTTTCAGGGATCATGTTCAGAACTTTTTTTGAAAATTATGCACATAGCGAGTTTGAAGGCATGATGGAGGAGGTAACATACAGGGGAAGTGCAAGTATTGGAGAGTGAAAAAAAGGACCATACAATTCCCAAAGCTACTAGGGGTTTTATTGGCAAAATTGAATATGGGCCATACAATTCCCATTGTATCATTTACGTAAAAGAATTGGCAATTATTATGAATCCAATAGTTTAGTAATTTCTACTTTCTCATCATCCAATGATAATGTGAATCATAGTGAGAAAGAGACATTTATGATATTAATCATGCAGTAGATTTTGGTTTCGGGAAGAATGCCCACAGCATGATTTGTGGCATTATTAATGTGTATTCGCCGCTACTAACTCATGTACAAACAAACGAGATATTGTATCAAGTAACATGGCTTTTTGTTAACTCAAGTCTTAGAGGTGGGTCTCTAGTTCTTCTAACTAGAGGAAAAAGATTTCTCATAGGACAAACAAACCTAGATATGTATGTACACTAAGCATCTGGGTACCAACTTGTGATTTTTATAAATATATGACTTGAACACAAAAATTAATTGAAATAGAGAAGAGATTGCAGTGTTATTCAAATCGGTGCTACCCTTCATTTTATGTCTACTTGTTTCTTATTTTTGTGGAATGCCCTGCATTTTATGTAGTATTTCGATGCAACTATCATCATTTCTAAATTGATAACCATCACTGTAATATTGGCTTAAATTTGTTAGTTTATTGGTAGCTTAGAGATACTCCTGCATTAGGTACCTAGGTGTAGGAGTTCTAGATGGAGTCTCATTAGAAGACATAAAGTGACTTTATTAAGTGTATTTATTAAAGTACTTTATGATGTGGCTTTATTATACCTGTCGTCGGCAGGTTATATAGTGATCGCTTGGTCCGCATGCTCCTTTGACTTGCATTTGTTTTAATTTTTATCCTAATTTTAACTAAAGTTTTATGAGTTTCTATATTAAACTGGTTTTTTTTAATATTTAAAATTATTTTTACAATTTTTACATAATAAATTATCTATGTTTTGATTGGTCTGATACAATGATTAGACTAATTTTATCTGGTGTGCAAAATAAATTTGGTTTATTTGTCAGAATTAACAAATATATTAATATTTAAAAAACAAATATTAATTTACTCATTGCCACGTAGCTTAGGCCAATTAATATGCCAGTGATTTTAATGAATGCTTAATTTACCCATTGCCACGTAGCTTTAGGCCAATTACTATTGCCTCACATCAAATAAATAAGTTTTCTGAAATAATTTTATATAAACCTCCTTTTGATTTTTTTGGACTTACATCGTACAGCTACGCATATTGCAGTTTCACCGTGCGCCAACGATCGCTATCCTCGGGCAAGGGAAATCCCGTAATGCTATGAAACATCCATTGGTCAACAAAGTGGCATGGCGTGGCATTGCATGGCATGGCATGATGCCATTCCATGACCATCCCTCCATGACAACGGAAGGGGGTCTGAGATTATGCCTCAACAACAACAACATAAATCATTAAAAGATTATCGATAATGACGACTACACGCCATTAGAGTTCTACAGAGTTGAATGTCAAAATTCAGACACAATTAATTACATTCAAAACCAGAGAAAGTCTGCTCTCTCATTTGTATCCAACTTCATCTATTAGTTCCTTCATTTACATAATGATGATCTTGGGTTGACTAACTGTAATACTTCTGAGAGAGTTGAGTCGGATCTTGTGAAATTTAATGGAGCCTCAAATAATTCAGTAGGAGGACTCTGCGATCGAGTTTAACATAAATCAGCAGGGTTTCAGATACTTCATGGAGTTTGACAAAATTTAGTAGTGTTTTTGCCGAGATTCGATGGAGACTTCGGGCCGTCAACAGCGAATGAAGCTACAAAGGACGAACGCACAGAAGCGCATAGACTACAATGAAATTCGTTCTGCGCCTGCGCTGCAGTCTCCGGCGTGGAGATCTTTCACGTCCGAAGAAGAGCTATGCCGAGTTTGCAAGTTCTATATATTAATCCACCATTGCTTTAGGCATGGTTTCCCTATCATGTTTTCAAATTGTAATGGAGTTTCTCTAGACTTTTGGAATTATTTTCTTCATCTTGGAATACTCACCCAGACGACCAGCATCTGAACTCTTCATTACATGCAATCTTTTCACAGTATTCACAAACATCCTGATTATTTAAAAGCTAAGATCTAACCCTGGGAACTTGATATTCTTCACAGGAGTATTTCTCGCTGCTAACGCCTCCTTTGATATTTCAGGACTCCCCCAAAATTTGACAATTTGACAGTAAAGTCTCGTACAAATGCTACTTGGTTGTAAATCTGCAAATCTACATGGCAAGTCGTTAATTGTTTACACATGCAGGTAAAGAAACAAGTAAGTTAGTTAAAACCATGATGCAGAAGGAATGACATGTTATCACAAAAACATTCCAAACTTACTTCGTTAAAGTGTCCTAATTAATGTCTTGCTGAGCCACAAAATCACTGCCATTCAAGCCTGCACATATTAAAATACCCTGTAAAACCACCGCTACTGAGATATTACTAGGCCATATCGACAAAAACCCCACGAGCGCCTTTTCAAGGCATTAAAATATGTCCCTATTCGAATTGCAGTACGTGAACTGTATAAAACATGACAAATTGCAGTGCGTGAACTGTATAAAACATGACAGAGTAAAAAGGAACCCGTCATTTACACATGCAGGTAAAGAAACAAGTAAGTTCGTGCTATGTATAAGGGACAATTGTCTGCATTTGCAAAAAAAATGGTTAAAGCGGTAGAATAACCTCCAAAGTGGTCAAGACGCTACAGAATGAGTGAAAGGATGGCGAGAATTTCGCCAAAGCTTGAAGAAAGATATAAAGAAGCAACCAAATCGGGAAAGAACACTTTAAAATGAGTTGAGATTGATGCAGGATTCAACAAAAACAAGAATAAGGGAAAGGATGGTGAGAATTTCGCCGAAGCTTGAAGAAATATATAAATAAGTGACCAAATCGGGAAAGAACACTTTTAAACGAGTTGAGATTGATGCAGGATTCAACAAAAACAAACACTCCATAGCCTGGACAAAAATGGTCGTAATGCTAGAACAAATTGCAGGAATTTAACGCATCAAGAAGAAAACAGACATAGTGAAGTCAGAAACCTTACTGAATACACTACAACCCTGTAAGGAAATTGATCACCAAGCTCAGCATTCTCTCCAACTGAAAATGCAAGAAAAAATCAGCTTGCCAACCAGGCCTCTCGATTGATATATTCAATTGATGGGTAAAGGCAGTGACCTCGGCACTTGCCTTTCAATTTCAATCTAACAGACCTGCGAAGCCTCTGGTCTTCACCATTGGAAGGAGGACCAGGCCGTTTCTGTGGTAGAATTTTAAGAGTTTCTTCAACTTCCTCGACTCTCGTAGCAGCTTCCTGTCTTCGTGTCTTGGGCAGCGGGGGGTTTCGATCCTCGACCCTCCTAGGAGATTCCTGTCTTGGCGGCTTGGGCGGTGGGGAATTCCAGTACTCCGGACCGATTTTCTCCATCAGCCACACCCATTCATCGTCCCTACAGGCCTTGGGATTCATAGTTATGAAGGACTGTCAAAGGAGAAAGAGACAAACATTCCGGGCGAAAAGGGAAGACGAGCTTATGAATCTGATCAAATCTTCCTGTTCACTTTGAAGCACGTTGCATCCAAGGGCTCAGGTTTAATGCATGGCTTCAGCGTGGCGCACAAACGTTGCATGCAAGAGATGCATCTCCACGAGTCAGGATTCTGAGGACGACAGGACATTACACTAACATAAAAGCCGAGAGGAGAGTATTTTTAAATGCGGTTCTTGGTCTGCACACAACATAGATTCTGATGTCCTTGATTACCGTACAGGGAGGTGATGCAAAACTGTGGAGCCGAATCGTTGATGTTGTAGCTCGGAGTTGAACTACAAGTTTTTTTTAAAAGAGTTCCTCATAGTTTAATCTTTAGCTTATAAAAAAATCGTTATAAGAACACAACAAAATCACAAGATTATCATATCACAATAACAAAACAAAATCACAAGATTATCATATCACATTAGGTAATGCAGGTTAATAGAGGTTAACAGGGTAAGAATAAGAAGTGTTGGGTATATATATATTTTTTTTGAGGAAGTAATGGAGGTTAACATGATAAGAAGAGTAAGTGTTAGGCATATTATTTTTTTTAGGTTAACAAGAGAATAATAAGTGTTTGGCATATATTTTGATGAAGGTAATGGAGGTTAATACTCCACTTGCTATCACCTGTTGTCCATGTGTGAAGATCCCTGATCCGCATTTTGGAACAAATAAATTGGATCCGCATTTTGGAACAAATAAATTATTATGTAGATGATTTCGGTCGTCCATGCAGTCTGCCACCTGTTATGAATATCCCTGATCAGCGTTTTTGAACAAATAAATTATTATGTATATGATTTTTGCTATCGCCCGTCGTCCATTCAGTCTGCCGTCTGTCTGTGTTGGGATGGGGTAGTTAAGATCGGCACAGGACTTGGTTAACTTGTTAATAATTTTGGTTCTGACACCACTTCACTTAAGTTCGACCGTCGGGTAAAAAGCACTTAGCATTACCTGCTCTCTCGACATGGCTCCTGCGGTTGGGGCGGTTAGCCAAGCTTTGTTCGTTTGGCTCTGCCTTTGGCTTTATCGTGCTAAAATATAAATAAAGATCCTCGTGTAGGTGTATCATGAAGCATTTTTATGTCTAAATAGCCATTTATGTGGGTTGAGGCTAACTAAAAAGACCAGGTAAGCGCTAACTAAAATAACACAGGTTGCCACCTGTTGTGAAGATCCCTGATTAGCGTTTTAGAACAAATAAATCAACTACTTTACTTAGCCCTATCTGCCACTTTTGGTTTTACATCCCCAAAAGAGTATTCAGCTTATGTGGGTATTATTATACATGCTTATTGAAATCCTATTTTATTTCTATGCCTTTGATTTACCTTTTATATTCTCTATGTTATTTTAATGAAGAGTTTATTGATCCCTCGTGGGAGAAAGGTCATTTCAATCTTCTACTATATATTCATATAGTAATAACGCATATAATCCCTATATTATGGGTATCCAGGAATATTTAGCTTTACGTACTCTTACTTCAAGTGTCCACCATTGTACTCAGTGTTAGAAGTATGGTAGTTTAATTAATGCTCCATATCGTTAGTTAGTTCCTATAAAGTTGCATTAGTCCTTTTCTATTTAAGATTTTGATCTCATCTAAGCAATAAATTTCCCATGATTCATCTAATGACCATAAAGATTTGATAGTGACCATAAACTTAATTCTTAAATTGGTAGTGACGGAGATTTTCCCATGATTTATCTAATGACCATAAACTTAATTCTTAAATTGGTAGTGACGGAGATTTTCCTATCCACAAATGCAACTGACAAGAAAGCCTAGATGAGGAGGTAAGCCAAATCATGAGAACTCTCGGAACAAACTGTAGGCAAAGAAAATTCACAACTACAAGTAAACTTATTTTGGATCTTTAATCTCAAGGTCTTACTCTATAACTAATTAAGAAAGTAGTTGTGTACATTTTATCATTATCTACTTGTCATTTCTTTTACAACTATTTTTTTACAAAACTTTTCTTAAGAGGTGGGTATCATGCAGCTTTGTTACTAACTTGACATAGAAATATAAGCAACATAGTTACAACAAGTAATAAATAACACATCAACATCAAAGCAACAAGTAATTTCACATAGAAAAATAAGCAACATAGCAACAAGTAATACATTGTTGCAAGTTTTTAATGTTTCATAATTACTTCAACTTTCAATTTATATACATTATCGCATTAAAATATTTCTAAACGGCAGGTATAAGCAGCCTTGCTGCTATTTCACTTGTTATTATAAAGTGAGATATACTTTATTAAAGTGACTTTATATTATAAAGTGCACTTTTTAAATTATTTGGGTAAAAGTGACTTTTCAAAAGGTAAAGCGATTTAAGTAAACTTGAGATTAAATCATGTGCGTTGGTCTTGTGTCCAAAATCGAATCTCAACCATAGAAGTTGAAAAGATCAGCAGTTACCCTAATGAGAATATTAAAGAGCATGAGACTTCATTTTCACTCATTCAAGAGAAGCTGGAGAGTGAGAGGCGCGCTTTCCCAAGAGAAAGAGAATGATTGAGCAATGAGAGAAAGAGAAAAGAGGTCAACTTAAGGAGAGGGATCGAGTTCCAAGAAGGGGCACAATTTTCTAGGAGATGGGCACACCAACTGAGAGAGTCAGTAAAATATGCTTGAGAATTGATTGTTGTCAATACAACAATGATTTTGCACACTTTTCAAGGCAGATAAGTGGCACAAGGATCGAGAGGATTTCAACGTTTAATGAAGGGGTCATACAACTGAGAATGGGGGTCGTACAACAAAAGTTTAGCTATTGTTAGCACATATTTCAAGGTACTATAGCAATTTCTAGTTAGTTCATAAATTAAAGGGGTTTGTACACACATACCGATAGAGTAAATGTTGTATGTGATTGTCGTACATCGAAGCCATGCATGGAAAAATTCTTGTAGTTGACTATGTACAGCATTTTTAGGTTGAGAAAGGGAAAAAAAATTGAGGCTTTGTTCTTATTTTTAAATGTTGTCATACTCTATAAATTTTATCTCTTAATTTCAATATAAGATCCTTCTCATGGACTGGTATTCCCCTTTTGGAGGCTTTACAAGGTCATTGTTGACCAAAATTACTGTGTTAAAGTGTTATTATAGTCTGTTGTTTATTAATTATTTTCGTTGTTATATGTACTTAGCTAGAAGTACATTAGCTTGCAATACATTTGAATTTGTAAATTGAGTTATGGTTTAATTCCTGTAGAAGACTAATGTTAGTGGCAAGCTAAGTGTTTGACGAAAGCTTGTAGACACTGTATGCAAACAGAGGTCTGATTTTTTAACAAAATTTCATTCTATAACTTCTCATATTAGTAATGCTCTAAGGGAATTTCAAGAGTAAAATATCATTCATGAATACTAATCCTACATAAATGCTTCAATTATGGAACTTTCTTTCAAATTACCCTTCAAATTCCTTCCCACGATACCATTCATGTATAATGAGCTCCCCTCTATTTGTTTATTTTATGGAGGCTATGGTCTATTTTGGGAAGAGATTTCAACGGTAATTTGAAACAAAGTTCCATCATTTAAGCATAAACCCTCTATTTGTTATTTTTCTAGAGGCTATGGTCTATTTTGGGTAGGAATTTGAAGGGTAATTTGAAAGAAAGTTCCATCGTTTAAGCATTTGTGCAGGATCGAGGCACCATTAAAGTGAAAATTAGAATTTTCCACATCCATATTAAGCTCGAAAAATACCATGAAATTTGATTACAGACAAGTAATGGATAAAACTACTCAAGCATTTCATCATCTAGAAAGCATCAAACAATTAAAAAATATGTTGGTTAAAAATGCGAAAAATAAAAAGTAAAAAAGTTATTTTTTAAGAAAAATGGGGTACATCATTCAAAATCAAGAGGACACTTCTGTTCTCAATGGAAGAGTTGACAACTCTCTGTGTTACTAGAGGGTATCTCACAAATTAGAGACAATTGGTATAGGAGCACAATATAAATGGCTTGATAAGTGGTAGAGGGAATGGGGTTCATTGCACTGGACCATGCTAGCTTTAAGGACCAAGAAAAATGTTTATGTTTCGGAATGACCCTCGGGAAAGTGGTACATGAAGCACTGACAGGAAACTGAGAAAATGCATATAAGGAGAGCCCATCTGCGGGAGCAAGTATGGAGCTAGTTGACTCGAAAATTCAAAGAAAATTCGTCACCAGATGGAGAAACTAGAAGAGGCAACACTTGAAGGAAAAATTTAAAGAGCCAAGCTATCGAACTCCAATGGAGACTTGGATGTGGGCCTGAGAAGAGCATGTTAGAAAATAATAACTCTAGAGGCATTCCTTATGATTTTTTATGTGTGTATCATGGGAGGGACTAAGTTGTTGTCCCTATTGTTTATTTATGTAAAGCATGTTATGTAAATAAATAAAGTTTGTACTTCATAACGTTAAGTTGGGGGTCCTATAATTAAATGTGTCTTAGATTATTATTTCATCTTTACTAATGTACACTTATTGTGAACCCTTGATCATGAAAAGTGATCCTAGCCCTTAATGAGTTAGTGATACAGGAGCATCAGCTAGAGAGGGTGAAATCATTCATGACTTCACAAGGTCAAGGAAACCTAGGGTCTCATACTTATGTAAATTGTTTTATTTTATAAAAGCTAAATAAATCTGGATAAGGATACTCGATCATTTCCATGTGTAATAGATAGGATTGAGTTTGAAGTTTGTTGAGACATTATAGCAATTAGTTAGTCATGAGTCATAGGGTTTAGTTAAGAGTTTGAATAAAGTTTGAGTTTCTTGATTATAGGATTTGGAAACGAAATCCTCTTGTATTTAATTCAGTTTGAGTTATTTTCTTAGATAGCTTGGTTTATCTCATAGAGCTTAGGATAGCTCATATAGGTTTGAGGATAGCTCAAGGAAGCTTGCAGATTAGGTTAAAGGGGAGCTTGGAGTTTTATTCCTAGAGCATATACAGAGATATCACTCTTTGATTGTATCGATCTGTTGGAAAATTCAAGCTTGGAAATGGTTTATAGTCTATTGAAATTCAATTTCTTGTGCTTGGTTGAGAATATTTCTATTCTATATGCATAATCATTGTTTACACAGAGAATTACAGTTTATATATTCTTGTGTGGAAGGATACAAAGATCGATTGATCGATTCTCTGATAAGTCAAATGAGAATTAGATCAACAGAGGATAAACAAGGTCTAAGTATGTGCAGGTGTGGATGATCGAGATCCTGGTAGAACCAGATCTACGACTGTGGTTGAATTTCGCAAATTGGAGTTGCGACCAAGATAAACAATATCCACGGAAAGTAAATCGTCCTCACAATTGAAGATCGTGTGGTGGAGATCAGAGAGTGCTAAATATCAACGGTTATGAGCTATTTCGTTGGGAGAAATAACGAAGACAAAGAAAATCCTGACGGGCGAGATATTTGATGAAATCCGCCTTATAATATTTGAGATCCACCGTCGATCTGGATCTGACAGTGGACAGTTCATTTCACCGATGAACTAGTAGGTAAGTTAATTGTTGGAGATGGGAGTGAAATCCTTATGAAATCCAATTCATCGAAGATTTGAAATCCGCTCTTTGTTGAGAGACTGTGGGACATTAGTCGGGCATGGTTAAATTTAGTGGTTCCTGCTAAATTAGAACCAGACTAAATCAAGTATCAGTTCATATACATACTGATACAAGAGGATCCTGGCATCAGATTGGTATCAGAGCAGAAAAGGGATTTTGCGTGAAGGTATGAGAGCGTGGTCACAATAGTTCTTGTTTCTGAAATATTGTGAATTGTTAGTTTATGAGGTTGGAGTAATTTTCCTATATGAAAGGCAAGGTTAGTTTTACTCCTGTATTACTAACAGATTCAGAGCAAGTCACTATTGATAGGAAGATCGTATCCAATAGTGAATTGTTGTGTCAGGGGATGGAGGTCAGAGTCGGAAGAGGTCGGTGCAGGCGAGGAAGACCTGTTGCCAATGCAGAATTGAGAGAGAAGATAAGAACTCTGAGAGAAAGGATGGAAGCATTAGAAAATGGCATACATCATGAGCACATTGGAGATACAAGTGATGAAGAGATACCTGAAGAGGAGGAGGAAACAACTGTTGAAACTCCTGAGGTAATAATGTTTAGGTCTATTTTTGGTGCAGGTTCTAGTTCAAGAGCTTATGTGCCATTCTATAGTGGAAGCTTCGGATCCAGAAGATTTAATTGATTTGATCAATTCTATGAACAAACACTTCAATTATGTTGAAGTGAAGGAGGACAAGAAAGTTAGATTTGTTGTCACAAAGTTAAGAGGGCATGCATCATTGTGGTGGGATGGTGTGCAAGAGGAAAGCATTTTGAAAAAAAAACCAGGATCAATAGCTGGAAAAAAATGAAAGCTAAATTGAGAGGTAAATTTATTCCTAAGGATAATAAGTTGATTTTGTTTAGGCAAATGCAAAATATTAAACAAAAGTCAATGACAATTAGGGAGTACACTGAGGAATTTTATAAGGTAAATATCAAATATGGACATATGGAAGATACACCTGAGAGGGTAGCTACGTATATTAATGGTTTAAGATTTGATATACAAGATGAATTGGGTTTGTTGTCATTGAGATCTGTTGAGGAAGCATATCAGGTTGCTTTGAGGGCTGAGGAGAAGCTGATGAGAAAACAGAGTCAGAAAGCAAAGGTGAGAGGCTCTGGAGGAAGGGAACAACAGCAGAAAGGTGAAGCTAGCAGTTCAAATCAGCAAATACAGTCTGAAAGAACTGATGATAACAGAGTTGGAAGAAATGCTTCAAGAGGAAGAGGCAGAGGAAGAGGTGGACAAGTGAGATGTTATACATGTGGGAAGCTTGGCCATATGCCATGGGATTGTCCAAAGAATGTTATAAGACATAGAGGAGCACAAGTAGTGAAATCTGAACTTGAAACTCCAAAGGAATTAGAGGTGGTTGTGAATTACCCTGAACAGGGTGAAGCCTTGTTGTTAAAAAAGGTAATTGATGAGTCAGTTCAAAGGAGGAGCTCGTTTAAGACAATTTGCAAAGTTGAAGGTAAGTGTTGCAAGTTGATTATTGATAGTGGTAGTACTGATAATTTGGTGTCTACAGAAATGGTGGACAAGCTAAATTTAAAGAGGGCAGTACATCCAAAACCATACAGAGTTGCATGGTTGCATAATGATCATCAAGTTCTTGTGAGTGAACAATGCCAAGTTAAGTTTCAGATTGGAAGTTATCAGGATGAGGTAAAATGTGACATCATAGAAATGGATGCTTGTCATGTTTTATTAGGAAGGCCTTGGCAGTTTGACGGAGATGTCAAACTGCAAGCATGACATTGATGTCAAATGCAAGCATGGAATTGATGGAGGAAGCACAGTATGAAGTCAGAAAGGATGATGGAAAGTTTATGGTTAAATAAATCACTAAGGATAGTGATGTGATAGAGGCAAGAAGAAGGGAAGAAGGCCAAAGAATCCTGACACAGAATTATTGGGTGAAATATGTATTCATGTTAATATATTTTATGTTTGCTTATGTAACAGGGAATCTGATTCATTTATATGCACATGAAGGAGAACCTGTTGACAAATTGGTTGCGGGTCAAAGAAAAAAAGAACTTAAATGTTCTATGGAATTCGAACATATGATGGAAGAACCAAAGAACCTGTTACAAATAGAGTGCTGAAAGACATGGATGAAGGGACTGTTCAAAATGAGAACACTACCCAAATTTACACTTTGGGTATCTGCTGAAATCCTATAAAAAAAACAGCAGAGAGGAACTCATGGACAGGAGCCCATGGAGAATTCCAAGCTGGGGAGTCTGATGCAGGAGCATATGCTCAAGAGGGTGAAGTCATTCATGAATTTACAAGGTCAAGGAAACTATTAAGGAGACCTAGTGTCTCATACTTATGTAAATTGTTTTATTTTATAAAAGTTGAATAAATATGGATAAGGATACTCGATCCTTTCCATGTGTAATAGATAGGATTGAGTTTGAAGTCTATTGAGACAATATAGCAGTTAGTTAGTGATGATTCGTAGGTTTCAGTTAAGAGTTTGAATAAAGTTTGAGTTCCTTGATTATAGGATCTGGAAATAGAATCCTCTTGTATTTAATTCAGTTTGATTTATTTTCTTAGATAGCTTGGTTTAGCTCACAGAGCTTAAGATAGCTCATAGAGGTTTGAGGATAGCTCGAGGAAGCTTGCAGATTAGGTCAAAGAGGAGATCGGAATTTTATCATTGGAGCATATACAGAGATATCACTCTCTAATTGTATCGATCTGTTGGAAAATTCAAGCTTGGAAATGGTTTATAGTCTATTGAAATTCTATTTCTTGTGCTTGGTTGAGAAGATTGTTATTCTATATGCATAATCATTGTCTATACAGAGAATTGCAGTTTATATATGTTTGTGTGGAAGGATACAGAGATCGATTGATCGATTCTCTGATCAGTCGAATGAGAATTAGATCAATAGATGATAAAAAAAAAGGTCTAAGTATGTGCAGGTGTGGATGGTCGAGATCATGGTAGAAACAGATCTGGGTTGAATTTCGCAAATTGGAGTTGTGACCAAGATAAACAATATCCTCGAAAAGTAAATGGTGGAGATCGGAGAATGTTAAAGATCAACGGTTGTGAGCTATTTCACTGGGATAAATAGCGTGAACAAAGAAAATCCTGACAAACGCAATATTAGATGAAATCCACCTTATAATATTTGAGATCCCTTGCCGATCTGGATTTGACGGTTGACAGTTCATTTCGCCAATGAACTAGCAGGTAAGTTAATTGCTGGAGATGGGAGCGAAATCCTTATGAAATCCAATTCACCGAATATTTGAAATCCTCTCTTTGTTGAGCGTCTGTGGGACATTAGTCAGGCATGGTTAAATTTAGAGGTTCTGGTAAATTAGAACTCGACTAAATCAAGCATCTGTTTATCTAAAGACTAATACAAGGGGAGCCTGGCATCAGTTAGTTATGGTTAGTTGAAGAATAGTGAAGTATAAAAGGATCTTAGGGGACAACAGAAGATACACCAAGGTTGAGAAAAGGATCAGATTGAGAGAGAAAGGGAAAGGTTCCCAAGAAAAGGAAGGCACAATTTCCAAGACAGCTACAAAGAAAATTTGATAGTCCAACAAGGACACAAATTCCGAGGCAATGGCTAAGTATAGGATCACATCCCAAGGGAATTTAACACAGATATTTTCTTCATAGAAATCTAAACAAGTCTCTATTATTGCTGGCAAATTTCCCAAGGGAAATTTTTTTAAATCTATAGCTATTATTTTCCTCACGAGTCGTACAAGGAGGCCGTCCACTAGCACAGTTTTCAAAACTGAATTTAAGTCTCTCTTCTAGCGCATGTGGAACCATCTGAATAGTTTTCTCTTGCTGGCACGAATTGCGAGAAAATTACGACGAGGTGGAAAGATAAGTCTTTCTTTGTAATTCTGGAAATGTAATTTCTAAGTTGTGAAATTCCAGTCTGCTCTTAAATCAATAAAATCTCTTAAAAGGTTTTGCCAGGATGGCTTTGGACCTAAATGTTTGTCTTAAATTGTTAATGCTCAGTATTGTTCAATTGAAGTGCTTAGCAAGTGTATTTTAACTTTTAAATCTGAAAGTGTTCATAAATTTTAAAATCTCTGAGATGATAAGTGTTTAAGGAAACACGTAAATGAGACTTTTATTGTTCTATCATAAAATGTTTTGAGCAGACCACAAAACAAAGGAAGTACTTAGGGCCATGGAACTTGCCCTGTCAGGGAAACTGCACATTAATTCTTACAGATCAAAGCAACCAGTGCAGTGGTTCAGCACCATGAGCTCATGTCTAACAGTGTCTTTGATAATTACAATCTGCTACAATTATCTTGATATTCAGTCAATCCAGAGTCATTCAAAATTCAAAAGCCTTGATGGTATGATTTTCCCTTTTGATTTGGTTGTTAGCAATGGTATAGAAATATGCAGGTTTTGTATGGTTTTAATTATGTTCTACAGTAAGGGAAATAGCCTTTTTTTTAATAAGTTCTATTGTGTAAACCCTATATCCAAAGCAATGCTTTCAAGAAACATGTGAAAGCTATGGAAATATTTTTCCAACCAGCATAGCTTCATCTTAACTTTGAATCTATTAAGCATCAAGAGATATTAGAAAGAAATTAAAGGTACAAATCTCTAGATGCTTAAAACATTCAAAGTTAAGATACACCTATGTTAGAGTGTGTATGCAAGTAAGCATTACACATCTTATCCATAGTACCATACTATACTATAAAATGTATCTCCCTTCTATCGATGCAATCATCATGTGCATGTGTATCCAACAAGAAAAATGACACTTCGGTTGGATACTACAGACATTAGGTCTTGACTCCAATACTTCTATTGATGCAATCATCATGTGTGTGTGTATCCAACACAGAAAATGACACTTTGGCTGGATACTCCAGGTCTTGACACCAATACTTCTCATCCTTGTAATGTCGAGGATTCTTGCCTCGGAGGTCGGTAAAAATGCAATTGTCAAAACCTTACATAGGGACATCATAAAAGTAAGTGAAACTCATCCAATTGATCAGTGGGTACAACTTAAATATTGTCATGTAATCAAAATTCATGTGTGCAGCTAAGACTACTACTTGAAATTTTGCAAACATATGTATGTTGAGCCAACAATTCAGGAGGCCAAATCTAATGTACATATCACAACTTCATACAATTATGAAGAATCTATGATTTTAAAAAGCTGTCACAACACCACGAGGTTAGCTCTATCATGTTTTGAGAGGTTGCTTGTATCATGCTGATATGTACACTACAACCCTTCTCCAACCTGTTGTAAACCATCTAAAGTATATTTTAACCTCGTTCTTTCCCTCCCTTCATCATTTCTTTTTCCTACCCCTTCCTCTTTTCTTTTACTTTTTTCTTTCTCTTTGTAAATTTGTCATGCTACACAAGTTTTTTTAGAGCCCATTGCTTAAATGGATTCTACTATAAATTTGACAACTATTGTTGTATGTAGGAATGAATAACTGCCAGTTCCAAAAAAAAATATTTATATATTAATGTGGTGGTTGAGTTTCACCATCCAACCAACCCTTTTAGTTTCCTACATGACTTTTCATGTTCATATTCTATAAACAATATTTACATTAACTATGGAACCATAATCCTAGGATTAGGCTTCCAACATTCCCCCTCTAAATCCGAAGGGGTCTTTGTGAGTCTGAGCATGGTTCTAAATATTTCAAACTTTTCTCATCCGAGTGCTTTGGTGAAGATGTCGCCAATTTTCTCATTTGTGGAACAATGTCGTAGACGAGTTGTCCTTGCCTCTACATGATGTCAAACGAAATGGTACTGTGTGTTGTTGTGCTTGGTTCGATCATGGAAACTGGGATTCTTGGACAACTTGATTGCATAAGTGTTTTCAATCAGTAAGGGAGTGGAATTTTCTTGCCTCTCTTGCAAATATTCAAGTATCTTCCTGAGTCACGCAATCTCCTTTGTTGCTTCTACAGTTGCCACATATTATGCTTCTGTTGTTGAATTTGTTGGAATTGACGTTTTGTGTGATATCCAGGAAATAATTGTTGATCTCAGACTCATTGTGTATCCAGAAGTGGGCACCCCTGTCTCCTTGTCGCCATCAAAGTCTGAATCAATGTACCCAATGAGTTTGAAGTATTCCACCTTAGTGTACTTAAGTCCAAAGTCTTGAGTCCCAGGTGAACTTGAATTTCAGAGCTACATCAAAAACAGTGTTGTAGATATTCGGATGCCACCTTAGGATCAATCATTCAGTATTTCTCTACCCGAGATCAAGGAGATCAGACTTCAAAAACTTGCATGCTTGTAGCTCGAGATTTTATATCATGAAGATCTATGCCTGTGTTTTATATATCAAAGTTAGATTAGAGTTTCACAACTTATTGACTTGTATATTGTGTTTCCATACAACCCGAAGTTAGAGATCAGTTAACACTTCATCACTTGTATGAAATCGAAGAAAAAGAATCTTCATGAAGACTACTGTGGCTTCCTCAAAGATCAGTCTTCTCTCTGCGGTCTATCTCTACTCGAATTTCAAAGATGAAAAAGATTATTTCCATACCAATTGAAGTGGAGAGAATTGTAATTTACACAAGTCGTGAGGCTTATTTTTGAAGCTGGCCGAATTTGACATTTTCTATTGGGTCGACCGTCTTAAGGAGTTAATAATTGAATACTTCATTTCAATTAATCTGAGTTGACTTTCTAACTGATAGGCATCTTGGAATAGCTTACATGGCCATTGAATTATTTTTCTTTTCTTCCTCCTGAGCTCTTGTTTTCACTTAAATTGGAGGATTATATCCAATAAGAATTGATTGCCATATACCAATGGTCCAATTCCTTCTTCCTCAAGATAAAAAATGCATTCTTCTTTTCCATATGAAGTAATTTGTTCCACAAAATAATAGTACTTCATTCATTGAGAACTCCATCCATGGTGTGTCAAAGATTTCCTTCAAGTTATTAAGGCTTTCTATGAAGGCTCGTTCTGATACCAATTGTTGGACACACCAAGCACACTGAGAGGGGGGTGAACAGTGTGTATAGTTTTTGTTACTTTTTCAGCGTTAACAATCATCAACATCTTATTCAATATTATGTAGAGTACGTTATTATCATTATATCAACAATTATAGCTCAGCATCACATATCATCATATCATCATCACATAGAAAGCATAGCAAAACACAGTATACAAGATTTTTACGTGGAAACCCAAGTCCTGGGAGAAAAACCACAGAAGCCTTTATAATAATAATTTTCTACCAACAACTGGAAGGAGGAAACAACCCCCTTGTTACAATGACTTCAATTCTCCAGCTACAACCAGAAGGAAGCTGCAACCCCCTGATTTACAGGTTGCAACCTGAAGGAAGCCCTAGCTCCCTAGATTTCCTTGCCTCATTTTTCCACCCTGATATGAAGATAGAAACTGTTGAACCAAGACAGCACTAATCCTGCGGACATGCTAATCAACACATGTACTACACTGCACCACACTGCTCAAAATGCACAACAATTGTCATTGTTGACCATTGCTCATCAATTGTTACTATCAACCACTGTTTCTCACAACTTTCAACTCAGTCAATCTAAGTCTAACCACCTGCACACCAAACTCAGTTCACCTAAGTCAAACCAATTGCTCATACAACTCATCCAATTTGAGTCAAAGCATCTGCTCATATAACCTGCTCAACTGGACCTGTACCACTCTATTTGTGTACATGTGCCAAACCAATCATATACATGTACCTATGCAGATCTTATCATGAATTCTAAACATCAACTTGTCACTCGCTAGACCACTATTGCTCTATAGGCAACCTACTTTCATGCTTGGTCAATACAAGGCTATGATAGTACAACATGACCATGACTTTACTCACCCAATCTCACTTCATGCCCATAACCAATCCTCAAGACTCGACAAACACCTCAATCAAGCAAATCTTGACAGATAACATCAACCAACCAACTTCAAATAAGAAGATGGTAAACCAACAAACCCTAGGATATACTTAATCAATCAGCTCACAAATCAAACTCTACATTAACCAAGAAGATGGACGATCTCAATCAAACAAAACATCGAGTCAAAATTACTTGACTACTCTCAGTCAACCTCATGAATATTACAAGAAAGATCTTCAACTCCAGTCAATCAGCGCAATCACTAGAACCAGTCGAAATCAATTAACCTTAGTCTCATTCAATCAGGAAGATAGAAAACTCAAACAACATATCAATATGCAATCAATACTTGATGTTGATCATAAACAAAATCTTAACACGTGTCCAAGGATTTATTCAAGAGGAATATTTACAGTCAATTCCAGTCACTTACAACACCGTCGACACTGTCAAGATCATGAGTTACAGTCAACCTTAGGTCAGTTAACTTGTCTAGCTTAACACCAAACCCTTACTACAGTACTTTCAGTGAATACTATGAAGGAGTGCTGACAACAAGTCAAGTCGTACTAATGCAAAGACTTACATACAAACTTTGCACAATTAAACAATTTACAAAACAAAAAGGTGTTAACCACTGACAGTCTACTAGGTCAAAAAGAAATTTATCGGACTCTAACAAACTCTCATTTCCCAATCAAAACACAATATATAACTCACTCAACATTGTCAAATCACAAGAACAAACTATTTACAAACCAAACAAATCACCCTAAGGAAACTCTTACTTGATGACTGTAGGGAATGATCCAAAATGTTGATCTGTTATGAAATGTTTTTAACAGTTGCTTCCTCCTCGTAACTGTCCTGAAAATCCTTCACAAACTCGGACTGTAAAAGAACTCGTGTCTCGTTGTTGTGCAATTGAACTGTGATTTGGTTCACCTCTCTCATAACTCAGGACTGTGGACTCCTCCAAAACTCAGAAAATAAACTTCTCCAAAACAAAAAGGTATATCTACTGCAAAAATAGGGTATGAGGCTGCCTCAGTCAACCTACACAAATTTTTTTACCTCGGTCCAAAAACCACTCTAAATCTGTGTTTGGGAGATGGAGAAATTATGTATTTATATGTTTCAACGTGGGAGGATAGTTTGCACTTTAAACTGGGTTGACATCTTCAAAAAAAATGATGCTTTGACTAAGTCGACCTCTTATTAGTATATATTTTATTTATATTCTATATATCATTTAAGGGATCCGACCTTGCTTTAATGTATTCTTTATTTTTAAGTTTATATGCATACCCATGTTGTCTTAAGTTAGGGCTTGCACACTAGGTTTCAAGGGTTTAAAAAGACTCCAAGTCATTAAAAATAATCATGTGCATCAAGCTATAATATGCCAAGGTCCAACTTTCTTCATGTGTTTGGGTTCACATGCAACCATGATCATTATCATATCGATCAAGTAAGGATTTCAAAGTGATGTCCAAGTGGGGTTCATGGGTTTCATCATCATGTGTGTGGGCTTATTCATATTGTGCATGGTATGCTATATTGGATTTATTAGGGCTTCAAAGACTCCTTCTTCATAACAATATCATCATCAAGAACAAATAAGGACTTTTTTAACGGCTCACAACTTCCATCAATGCACATTCCAAGGTCTTCAAGGGTTATCATCAATTTTTCAAATGCAACTTTAATATCCATATGTGTGTGTTTATTCTAGTCTTTCTTCTAGAGCATCATAAGTACTTTAAGGGCATGCATAGGGGATTCATTACCCAATGGCTTCATAACCATCAACACCCCAAGAATAAGAGTACCAAGGGCTCCAACAAAAATCTTAAGGACATCCATGCAAACTTAGGGGCTTCAACATCATTCAAGGTTTTCGCCGACAAGGAAGATACTTCAAATGCAAAGTAAAGGCTCCAAGATCCATTTTGTGGGCTTATGACCAACAAGAAGGGATTTATCACAACATGCTTCATCAATATCAAGTTCAATGCTTAAAATTCTTCAACAAAGGCATGGACATTATCAAGTATATCGTTTTCAACAAATGACCACAGAATGGGTCATTTGTAACCATAAAGTATGGGTTCAAGACCTAAGGATATCATCATCATCCAAGCTTCAACATGTGAAAGAATGCAAGGGAAAATGTGTGGGCTCCAAGGACCAAACTACACCATTATCCATCCAACAACCAAACAATAGACCAAAACAAGTACAAGCATAACAAGTAGCACAAAGACCATTAACCAAAGATCAACCAAGAGCAAGGAACTTGAAAATGGACTCAAATGGGACCAAGATACAACTTAGGGGGACTCAACAAAGTCAATGGGTAACTATGGCTTTTTCCATTGTCCCAAGGCCTCCAAGGGATTTAAGCTTGGGCTTGGAAAACCACAAAAAGGACTCATTTGACTCTGGCAATTGTACAAATAACACACACAACCCCTTGACTCTCAGGGGCTCCACAAGGGTGCACCAAGGCCAATACAACCACGGCATCCACTAGACATTGTTGGCATCAATGACGAGGCATTGTTGGCATCAATGACAACTTAATCAACAACAAATTCAGACAATTATGAAGAATCTATGATTTTAAGAAGTTGTCATAACACCACTAAGTTATCTCCATCATGTTTTGAGAGCCTGCTTGTATAATGCTGATATGTACACTACAACCCTTCTCCAACCTATTGTAAACCATCTAAAGTATATTTTAACCTAGTTCTTTCCCTCCCTTCATTATTTCTTTTTCCTCCCCCTACCTCTTTTCTTTCATGTTTTCTTTCTCTTTATAAATGTGTCATGTTACACAAGTGTTTTAGAGCCCATTTTTTAAATTGATTCTACTATGAATTTGAAAACTCTTGTTGTATGTAGGAATGAATAACTCTCGGTTCCAAAAACATTTATTTATACATTGATGTGGTGGTTGAGTTTCACCTTCCAACCAACCCTTTCAATTTCCTACATGATTTTCATGTTCATATTCTATATAGAATATTTACATTAACTATGGAACCATAATCTGAGGATTAGGTTTCCAACATTACCCCTCTTAATTCGAAGGGGTCTTTGCGAGTCCGAGCATGGTTCTGAATATTTCAAACTTTTCTCATCAAAGTGCTTTAGTGAAGATGTCGACAATTTGCTCATTTGTGGAACAATCTCGTAGATGAAATGTCTTGACCTCTACATGATGTCGGATCAAAAGGTACTTTGTGTTGATGTGCTTGGTTCGATCATGGAATCTAGGATTCTTGGCCAACTTGATTACATAAGTGTTGTCAATCAGTAAGGGAGTGGAATTTTTTTGCTTCTCCTGCAAATCTTCAAATATCTTCCCGAGCCATGCAATCTCCTTTGTTGCTTCTACAACTGCCACATATTCTACTTCTGTTGTCGAATCTACTAGACCTGACGGTTTGAGTGATCTTCGGGAAATAGTTGTTGATCTGAGACTCATTGTGTATCCAGAAGTGGACACCCATGTTTCCTTGTTGTCATCGAACTCTGAATCAATGTACCCAATGAGTTTGAAGCCTTCCACCTTAGTGTACTTGAGTCCAAAGTCTAGAGTCCCCTTCAAGTAACTTAGAACTCTTTTTGTTACAGACCAATGTCCTTCACAAGGTTTGTGCATGTATCTGGAAAGAATGCCAACAACATAAGAAATATATAGTTTAGTAGTGGTAAGGTAGATAAGGCTTCCTACAAGCTGTCGATACTTTGTTGCATCCTCAAATTCTTTTCATTCACTTAATGTGATCTTCAACTTTTGTTCCATTGGAGTTGAGAGAGGGTTGCATTCTGTCATGCAAAATTTGTTACAATTATCCAACATATTTTTACTGAAATATGAATATGTATTGTGGATGTTGAG
Source organism: Pseudotsuga menziesii (assembly GCA_001517045.1). Lineage (NCBI taxonomy): Eukaryota > Viridiplantae > Streptophyta > Pinopsida > Pinales > Pinaceae > Pseudotsuga > Pseudotsuga menziesii. The sequence goes on from LPNX010780082.1 coordinate 738,591, forward strand.
TCACTTCAATTCCTAACTAATAATGAAGATGTGCTAAATCATTCAATTTAAAACATTTCTTCAAAACTTTATTTATGGATGCTACGTAATCTTCATTGTTCCTTGTCATCAAGAGGTCATCTACATATACTACAAGAAATACAATAAATATTCCAACTTTCTTCACAAATAATGTTGCATCATCAAGATTATAATGCTTGAAATTTAGTTTTAGAAGATGCTTGGTTAACTTTTCATACCATTCCCGTGGTGTTTTTTTAGGCCATACAAGGATTTGACAAGCTTGCATACATTGTTTTCTTGTCCCTTCACAACAAATCCTTCTGGTTGAGACATGAAAACGTTTTTTTTCTAGTATTCAAGAAAGCAGTTTTTACATCCATTTGATGGACTTTCCACCCATTTTGTGTTGTCATGGAGAGTAGAGTGTAGATGGTACCCCATTTTGTTGTGGGGGAGAATTTTTCTTCATAGTCAATTCCTTCTTTTTGTGCATAGTGTTTCTCCACAAGCCTTGCTTTGTGTTTGTCAAGTGAGCCATCTGATTTGTATTTGTTCATGTATACCCACTTGCAACCAATTGGTTTGGTCCCAACTGGAGGGTCAACTAGCTTCCAGGTTTCATTCTTAATGAGTGCATCATATTCATTTTGCATATCTTCTTTTCATTCATCACATTCAACTACTTCTATAAAGGAAGTTGGTTCAAATTTAGCAAATAAATTTAATTCACAATCAAATGAGACATCCATGTCATCACCTGAGTTATATGTTTCTCCTCCATCATGTTGCCTTGTGGAATTTATCATTCATGTCTTTCCAACTTCATCTGGATGGACACTTTCAAGTGTCTTTATGGCCCATTTTGGAATCTTCTTTGATGGTCCAGGTTGATCAGCTGGAGGTGCTTCATTCTCTTCAAAGTTCAATCTTCCAATTCTCTAAATAACATCATCTAGTTTAGCTGAAATGGTGGAAACTTCTTCTTCATGGGTTTCTTGAGTCCCCTTCAAGTACCTTAGAACTCTTTTTGTTGCAAACCAATGTCCTTCACAAGGTTTGTGCATGTATCTGGAAAGAATGCCAACAACACAAGAAATATTTGGTCTAGTAGTGGTAAGGTAGATAAGGCTTCCTACAAGCTGTCGGTACTATGTTGCATCCTCAAATTATTTTCATTCACTTGATGTCAGCTTTAACTTTTGTTCCATTGGAGTTGAGAGAGGGTTGCATTTTGTCATGCAAAATTTGTTCAACAATTCTTCAACATATTTTTTCTGAAATATGAATATGTATTGTGGATGTTGAGTCACTTCAATTCCCAAGTAATAACGAAGATGTGCTAAATCAGTCATTTCAAAACATTTATTCAAATATTTATTTATGGATGTTATGTAATTTTCATTATTCCCTGTCATCAAGAGGTCGTCTACATATACTAGAAGAAATACAATAGATCTTCGAATTTTCTTCACAAACAATGTTGCATCATCAAGATTATAATGCTTGAAATTTAGCTTTAGAAGATGCTCAGTTAACTTTTCATACCATGCTCGTGCTGTTTTTTTAGGCCACACAATGATTTGACAAGCTTGCATACCTTATTTTCTTGTCCCTTCAAAAAAATCCTTTTGGTTGAGACATGAAAACATTTTCTTTCAAGTCTCAATTCAAGAAAGCAATTTTTACATCCATTTAATGGACTTTCCACTCATTTTGTGCTTCCATTGATAGCAAAGTGCGGATGGTACCCCACTTTGTTGTGGGGCAGAATGTTTCTAAATAGTCAATTCCTTTTTTTTGTGCATAGCGCTTCACCACAAGCCTTGATTTGTGTTTGTCAAGTGAGTCATCTTATTTGTATTTGTTCTTGTATACCCACTTGCAACCAATTGGTTTGGTTCCAACTGGAGGGTCAATTAACTTCCAGGTTTCATTGTTAATGAGTGCATCATATTCATTTTGCATAGCCTCTTTCCATTCATCACATTCATCTACTTCTATAAATGAAGTTGTCTCAAATTTAGCAGATAAATTTAATTCGCAATCAAATGAGACATCCATGTCATCACCTGAGTTATCTGTTTCTCCTCTATCTTGTCTTGCTGAATTTTGCATTCATGTATTTCCAACTTCATCTGGATGGACACTTTCAAATATCTTTTTGGCCCATTTTGGAATCTTCTTTGATGGTCTAGGCTGATCAGCTAGAGGTGCTTCATTCTCTTCAAAGTTCATCTTGCAATTCTCTCAATAGAATTATCCAGTTCAGGTAAAGTGGTGGGAACTTCTTCTTCATGAGTTTCTTTATGAGGAGGTGTTCGTGCTTTAAAAAAATTTCCAAATATTGTTCTTGATCCAATATCAGGATTCCCCCTTCAAGGTTTGGAATTTCATTATCAAATTCTTAACGTCTTTAGATGGGAAAACTCCTTCAGACGATCAAGCTTCCTTTCAAGAGGCTTGTTAGTTTTATTAGTTTCAAGAAAAATGACATCTTTGGAAACAACAAATTTCTTGTTTACCTCATCATAAAGACAGTATGCTTTGGAAGTATCTAAATACCCCAAGAAAATGCATCTTCTACTTCTAACACCAAGTTTGTTTCTTTGCTCCTTTGGTATCAATACATAACAGGTGGAACCAAAAACTATGAGATTCCTAAGCGAAGTAAGGTGGCCAAACCACATTTCATGTGGAATCTTGTCTTCAATAGCATGAGATGGACTTTTTTTTCTTAAATATGTTGCACATACTACCGCATCACCCCAAAACATCAGTTTCACATTCTTGAAAAACATCATTTGATCTTGCCATATTCATTAATGTTCTATTCATCATTTTTGCTACACCATTTTGCTGAGGATTATAAGGAATTGAAGTTTGATATGTAATCCCATGTTTGGACAGATAATTTTCAAATTCATTAGAAGTGTATTCTTTACCATTATCGGATCGAAATGTACCAATACGTGCTTGTGCTTGATTCTCTATCCATGCATGAAAGTTCTTGAATGTTTGAAATGCTTTAGACTTTGTCTTCAATAAATATACCCAATACATTCTTGAATAATCATCAACAAAAGTCATGAGGTACTTATTACCATTTAAAAAAGGAATTGGCATGGGACCACATAAGTTAGAATGAATCAGTTCTAACTTTCTACATGCTCTGAATGTATACTCTTGAAAAGGTTGCTTACTATGTTTGCCTAGAAGGCATGCATCACATTTTTTTCTGTAGAAATATTGACAAAAATTACAAACTCCTATCAAACACTTAGTTTACCCATATTTTAGACTTAAAACTTGTCATTAAAAAAAGCACCTCTCATGCATTTAAATCAATAACCCAACAAGTTGAAACACTGGAACTAAGTATGTAGCAACGGAAAATCACATAAAATACAGCAAATTAATAAACCCATAAAACAACAAAAATTTGGTCAATGTGACCCTAGAAAAACCCCACTCTGGGGAAAACCAGTCCAAGAGAATTTTTATTGCAACATTTATCAGGTAAAAAATTAATTTACAATAGCATTAATGACTAATAGTACCAATGCCTCGATTTTTGTTCCCACTTCGAAATATGTTCTCGGTTGACTGTATGGCCTCCACACCAACAACTTGCCTCGATTTTTTATCCCAATAGACCTCGAAAATCGTGCCCAACAATCTGTACATTGTACGTCCCTCAAAATGTATGCCCAGCAGTCTATACCCTATATGGCCCTCCTTAAAAAACATGCCCATAAGGTACAGTCCAGACTGTAAGGTAATGTATTGTACGGTACTGTAACAATAAATAACTTGGAAAACATGTCCATCTCCATGGGATTCGTGCCCACTTGAGAAAAATGCAACTCCCTCTCTCTTTGCAAATAACTCGACCAAAATGTTCACTTTTTGAAATGATTTCCTTCAACTTGTCTTGCACACTACCCTGGGCTCTCTCTTATAACTTGAGAGGTGACTTTTCACCTTCCTCATTCCCTAAATCCAAAGGCCAAGATTAAATCTTGTCTTTTCAATATCAAGGGTTGAGAAACTCACCCCCCCCCCAAAAAAAAAAGCGGTTACATTTAATTTTAATAAAGTCACATTTTACTTTATGAAACAAGTGCACTTTACCTCATAAAGTCACTTTATAAAAATAATATAAGGGAATACTTTATAAAAAGTTTCATTTACATAAGAGTCACTTTAAACTTTATTAAACAACATTACAAAGTAAAGTAGCATAGCTAGTGCATGGTCACTTCCTCATACAAGACAAAAACATGTGGAGTGCCTCGAGAGCTAAATCTCTAATAGTTTCTCTGTTTAGGAATAGTAGGTAAACCATATACACCATTCTTTCCTAACAGACGAAGATTGTTATAATTTAAATGACTAAATCTTGCATGTCACTATAGAAATATTGACAAAAATTTAGACTTTTGTCAAACACTTAGTTAAACCCAGATTTCAGACTTTAATTGTCATTAAGTAAAAATACTTCACATACATAAAACCCAACAACCATGAAGCTAAAACACTGAAAAACTAAGTCTGTAGCAGCGGAAATACACATAAAAAACAGCAGATTGATAAACCCATAAAACAGTAGAATTTTGGTGAATGTGACCCTGGAAAAACCCCACCCCGAGGAAAACCAGTCCAAGAGAATTTTATTGCAGCATTTATCAGGCAGAAAACTAATTTACAGAAACATTTATTTCAGCATTAATGATTGTACCATATTTCTCGAATTATGTGCCCACCTCGATTTCCGTGCCCAACAGATTGTACAGAATAGTATGGATTGTATGGATTCATGTGCTTGAAAAAAATTGTCTCCTCGAAAATTGTGCCCATAAATGTTTTCTCGAAATATGTGCCATTGTTGTACCGTACGGGTTGTATGGAACAGTACAACTCAACATAAATTAACTCCTTGGAAAAATGCCCAACTACTTGGGATTCGTGTCCTCTTGAGAAAAAAAATTCTCTTTGGCATTCGTGCCCACTTGAGAAAAATTGCAGCTCCCTCTCTCTCTGCAAATAACTCAACCAAATGCTCACTCTTGGAACTGGTTTCCTTCAACTTGTCTTGCACACTACCTTAGGCTCTCTCTTATAACTTGAGAGTGAGTTTTCACCTTCCCAATCTCCTAATCCAAAGGCCAAGGTTAAATCTTCTCTTTTCAAGATCAAGGGTTGAGAAACTTTCCCCCCAAAAGCGGTTACATTTAATTTTAATAAAATCATGTTTACTTTATGAAACAAGTGCACTTTATTTCATAAAGTCACTTTATAAAATTAAAACAAGGGAATACTTTATAAAAAGTCTCATTTACATAAGAGTCACTTTAAACTTTATAAAACAACATTACAAAGTAAAGTATCCTAGCTAGTGCATGGTCACTTCCGCATACAAGACAAAAACATGCGGACTGCCTCCACAGCTAAATCTCTAACACTCCCTCTTAGCGAGGGAGGTACTCACTGCCATCATCAACAGGTCTTGTCCTCAAATCCATCACATTGTTTGTTGTAGGAGCTCCCTCTAAACCTAGAACCTGCACTGAACTCAAATCTGAAGATAACCTTTTGGCAACCACCCTGAACCCTGAGCTCCTAGGAGAATCAATTCCCCACTCTTGATCATTGGTTCGCTCATGTTGGTTGAGCCTCCTGCCGGTACTCAGAAGAGACTCTTTCTCTTCCGTCGGAACTCGAGACTGTACCCTTGGCGCCACTGCAGCCTCAGGAGCCTCCTGCTCCTCGTCCGATTCATCAACCATGGGTTGTGCACTGAACTTGTACAACTCACCGAATCGATCACCAATCAATTGTGTATCAATCAGTCCCTCTCTCTCCGAGTATATATAAACATGTCCTAGATCATCTCTATCTAAAAAAGTGTACACATATCCCCTCTAAAACAATGTCGAATACCCTGCATCTTCCAGGGCTAAGACCAAGAGCAAGTTTACCCTCATCCCTGGAACAAAGAGGACCACATTCTGATCTATGTATCATCCATGACTAAGTTGGAATCTGACCTTTCCAACTCCACGTACTGCACGTGCATGTCCCCCTTCTAACTGAACGAACCAGTCAAGACCAGTCTCAGAAATGATACATAATATATGTCATATTCCAGTCATTTGACATGAGGCTCCATTGTCAATATACCAAGTACCATTCTAAACTACTCCATTGTTGTCAACACTAGAAATAAGGGAGAAGAACGAGAACTCCTTCTCGAATCTTCTCGCAAAGTCATCTTCTTCTGTTGCAGTTGCAACAACTGTATCTTCTTCCTTCTTCTTCTTCTTCTTCTCAGGACACTGAGAAGCGAAGTGTCCATACTGGCTGCAAGAAAAACATCAAACTTTGCTCAAGTCCTTCTTGGAATTCTTCTTGCTCTTAGCAGAAATAGCAACATTCTATTCACTAACACCCTCCTTCTGTCCACTGCATTGAGATCCTTCCCGAATCTCCTCTTGAGTGAAATCATCCCATAATCTGCTCCAATCTAAAAGGTTTTCTCGAGCAACCACACACTTCACAAAGACTTCCCATTCCTTAGTGAAGTCTTTTAAGGCTATCCACGCTAACTCAGAATCAGAAATGACTTCTCCAACTGCAACTAGCTCATCTTTTACCTGGGCCACCCAGGTAAGAAAAGATGCTACACCCTCACCCTTGGCCATCTTGGTTCCTTGCAAATTTTCCTTGAGAGCCATTATTTGGTTCTCATTTTTAGCCTCATACAAGCCTTTCAACATAGTCAACATTTCATAAGCAGTGTTCTTCTCAACTACGTGTGGAATAAGGTGGTCCCTTAGACCATCTAGAATCAATCTTTGGGCGTTGGCTTCTTTTACCTCATGAATATCCAAAGCAATGGGATCAGATGCAGGAGGAGTTACCACGGTTCTAATTATGGTCCATAGTCTGTTTTCTTTGATAACAGCAGTCATACTGACTTTCCACTGCTAGTTGGACATACCATCCAACCGATCCTCATATCTAATGCATGCAGCCATCTTTGTTATCAAAGAAAAAATAAACCAACAAAAGAACAATATCTTGACTCTTCCCCACCACCTGTAAGTCACATCCAAATAAGGATTTTCCAACACACAAGTTGTTAAAAAACACTGCAATAACCCTTTCCCAACAACTCAACACTATTGATGTCCCCACAATCAGTTGTAATCTTAGAGCCTCAGCTCTGATACCATGTAGAAATATTGACAAAAAATCATACTTTTGCCAAACACTTAGTTAAACCCAGATTCCATACTTTAACTGTCATTAAGTAAAAACACTTCACATGCATAAAACCCAACAACATTGAAGGTGAAACACTGAAAAGCTAAGTCTGTAGCAGTGGAAATACACATAAAAAAACAACATACTAATAAACCCATAAAACAATATAACTTTGGTCAATGTGACCCTGGAAAAACCCCACCTCGGGGAAAACCAGTTCAAGAGTATTTTATTGCAGCATTTATCAGGGAAAAACATAATTTACAGCAACATTTATTACAGCATTAATGATTGTACCAGATTTCTCGATTTTCGTGCCCACCATGAATTTTATGACCACCTTGAATTTCGTGCCAGTAGACTGTACGGAATAGTACGGATTGTATGGATTTTTGTGCTTGAAAAAATCATCTCCTCGAAAATCATGCCCAAAAATTATTTCTCGAAATCTGTGCCACTGTTGTATCATACGAACTGTACGGAACAGTACAACTCAGCAGAAACTAAATGCCTTGGAAAACTGCCCATCTCCTTGGGTTTCGTTCCCTCTTGTGAAAAAAAAAATCTCATTGGAATTCGCGGCCACTTGAGAAAAAATGCAGCTACCTCTCTCTCTGCAAATAACTTAGCCAAATACTCACTCTTGGAAATGTTTTCCTTCAACTTGTCTTACACACTACCCTAAGCTCTCTCTTATAATTTGAGAGTGACTTTTCACTTTCCCAATCCATAAATCCAAAGGCCAAAATTAAATCTTGTCTTTTCAAGATAAAGGGTTGAGAAACTTCCCCCAAAAACGATTACATTTAATTTTAATAAAGTCACATTTACTTTATAAAATAAGTGCGCTCTATCTCATAAAATCGCTTTATAAAATTAAAACAAGGGAATACTTTATAAAAAGTCTCATTTACATTAAGGTCACTTTAAACTTTATAAAACATTACAAAGTAAAGTAGCTTAGCTAGTGCATGATCACTTCCGCATACAAGACAAAAACATGTGGAGTGCCTCCAGAGTTAAATCTCTAATAGTGACAATAAACTGGATGATAGGTTACCTTCTTCAAGCTGAGACATATAGGCAAAGTTTTGAACTAATGCAAAACAACCCTTCAACTTTAACAACTTTCCATCTCCATACCATGATGACCTTGTCGTCAGAGGACTTCCTTATCTCTACAATTCCGTCAAACATGTGGATGGAATGGCCTTGCTGCCTAATCTGCACTAAGAATGGGAAGCTTCTCTGCGACTCTGAAAGATAGAGAACATTCTTTAACACAAAATCAGGGAAAACCGGGCAGCTTTAAAAGAGAACAAAACAATGTAGATCCATGGTTCAAAAAAGCAATGTCTTAGTTCATAGGCCCCATTAGAGGAAATTTGGGGTCTAAAATGGGCCTCCTAAGAAAAATAATAAAAAAATAACATCACACTACAAATATGCCATGTTAGATTAAATCTAATGAAAGTCAACCTAAATCGTCTCATTAATGATAGTTGACAACTATATTGAGTTAATATAGAGTTAAGAGATATGAAATATTTAGATTCTTGTGCACACATAATAAATGATAGCAAACTTTTGAATTTTATTTTATTATTTTTTTAAATGAATAGACCATTACTTTTTATATATTTAATAAATGTAAAACTCAAATATATTCATTTATAATGAAAATATAATTATAATAGTATTAAAAAAAATTAAAAAATCACTATTATTTTTTAAAATAAATTTTATATTAATTCATATAAAAAATATTACATCACATAAAATAAAAAAAAACAATAAACTATGTATATTCATATTATTTTTTATATTAATATAAAATAAATTTGTGGTTTAATGGGTAGGTAGGTAAGAGAGAAAAAAAGTAAAAATCAAATTTTATTATAATTTTAGTAACATTAAAATTAGTTTTTATTTTTTATTTTGTTAGTATTTAAATGTTTTATTTATTTTTGTATGTAATAATTAAATATATTTATTTTTTAAACATTATTTAATAATATTAAAAATACTAAACATCTTTTATTTAGTATTTCAAGATAAGTCTATTTAAAATTAAATATTATTTATTTTTATTTTTTAAAAATTGATTAATAAATGTTTGTAGTATTTCAAAATGCTTCCACTACAATTTTAATTAATGAGAAGGTTATATTTTAGAGGAGTTGGAAGTAGTGATCAAATAAAATATTCTATATTTATTAATTAAAGTTTATTTATCTTATTTCGAGGTGATATTTTCAAGAACTTAACCAAGGTGAGATTATTATGGAGTTAGCTATTGTCAAATAAAAAGTTGACACATAAGCATTATGTGTCCAACTCAACCATAATGGGTTACCAAAGATATTGAAATTCTATTAGTTTAAAAATTCAACTCAATCCAGCTCATCCATGCCACAGTTTTTTATAAGGCCCATTTTAGGCCCCAAATTTCCTCTAATGCATAATGTATTCATTTGGTTTTAGAGCCCAATATTGTAACAATCTATTTCCATGCCCCTCCAAGAATAACAGTGTGTTGATATGTACACTACATCCCTTCTCCAGTGTGTTGTACAATGTAAACAATCTAAAGTATCTTTTAACCTCCATAACTTCATTCCTTCCCTCCATTTTTTTTCTTGCCCCTTCCTCTTTTCTTTCAAATTTTCTTCTTTGTCACTAAAGTGCATGGAGAGAACATTCAATAAATCTAGGAGCAGCATAAGTTGTGGATAGAGTTGCAGATCTAGCACCCACTTTTGCTTCCACAACTTCAGTTCCAATATCTGATGCATCTGATGCAAAATGTGAGTGAACAAAACAATGTAGATCCAAGGTTCAAAAGCAGTGTCTTAGTTCATGGGCCCATAATGTATTCATCTTGGTTTTAGAGCCCAATATTGTAACAATCTACTTCCACACCCCTCCAAGAATAACAGTGTGTTGATATGTACACTACAGCCCTTCTCCAGCTTGTTGTACAATGTAAACAATCTAAAGTATCTTTTAACCTCCTTAACTTCATTCCCTCCCTCCATCATTTCTTTTTCCTTCCCCTTCCTGTTTTCTTTCAATTCTTCTTCTTTGTCACCATCAAGTGCATGGAGAGAACATTCAATAAATCTAGGAGCAGCATAAGTTGTGGATAGAGTTGCAAATCCAGCACCCACTTTTGCTTCCACAACTTCAGTTCTAGTATCTAATGCATCTGATGCAAAATGTGAGTGAACAAAACAATGTAGATCCAGGGTTCAAAAGCAGTGTCGTGGTTCATGGCAGGGATGATTTTAAGGAACCATACTTATTTAAAAGTGTATAAATGTTGGCGAATCCTACGAATTCTTAAAACGCCAACTATAAAATGTTTTGCGATATTTTTCGAAAAAAAAATAATTTTCAAGGATTTTATATCGTTTATATAATAATTTGGCGATTTTTAGGGTGAAAAAATTTTACCCCATCAAAATTGGGCAAAACAAGGCTTCAAAAAATACAAAATAGCGAATCTTTTTTTGGAGAAAAACCCCTAAAAATAGTCCATGGGCTAAAATTCGCCCCTCAAATTATCCCTGGTTCATGGGCCCATAATGTATTCATCTTGGTTTTAGAGCCCAATATTGTAATAATCTATTTCCACACCCCTCCAAGAATAACAGCGTGCTGATATGTATGTACACTACAACCCTTCTCCAGCCTGTTGTACAATGTAAACAATTTTAAGTATCTTTTAACCTCCATAACTTCATTCCCTCCCTCCATTTCTTTTTCCTGCCCCTTCCTCTATTCTTTCAATTTTTATTCTTTGTCACCATCAAGTGCATGAAGATAACATTCAATAAATCGAGGAGCACCATAAGCTGTGGATAGAGTTGTAGATCAAGCACCCATTTTTGCTTCCACAACTTCAGTTCTAGTATTCTGAATTCTAATTGTTAGCTCTTCAATCTCCTGCTTGGTGAATGTTACAGAAGGCTTTGATTTGGACAGTAAGGAAGAATGGTGATCCCAGCATTACCTCCAACAACTGGCACATCAACATCATTAAGTCTTAAATTCTTTTCTGAGCAACAAAAGTGTTTTCTCTAACAACATCCAAGGTGGTAACACCAAAAAACTTTTAGGATCATATACATCTTTCTGCTTGAGCACTTCAGAAGCAATGGGTGCAATTGAGTTTACAATGTTACTTATGATTTGAAAAAAGGCATTAAGGCAATTATCTGCAACATCTTCTAGCAAGGACCTCATAATACCAACATATGTTGAAAAAGTCATCTCAAGTCGTGCTTGGCTTTCTTGGAACTCCTGCAGGGATAACCACCACATCTACACCCTTCAAAGAATTTGTCAATTTGCCTTTACTAGTATTACAAATATACATATGTGTGTGTGTGTGTGTGTGTGTCTGTGTGTGTGTGTGTGGATGAAAGCAGCACAATCAAGGGTGACAATCACTACATAACTTCATAGTTGTTTGTTGCTCTAATATGCTTGAACATTGGCTCTGCTAACACAGGATTAAGAGCTTGCTTTCTTGGACAAACTGTGGCAATGGAAGCATGTTTTCCCTAGCACGCCTCTGGAGTGTATTGTGGGGGATGTGATCTTGTAGTTGGATTTCTAGGGTGGTTGTAGCTTCCCTTGTTTCAGTGTCTATCGGGTTCATGTTGCTCCCATGCATGACACCACATCATTGAAACTCGGTGCAGTATAGGTTCTTAGCAACACCACACAACTAGACCTTCCAAGGTATGTAACAACAGAGAAGTGAAAAACACGTGAGCATATTTGATATTTCTGCTCTACATCTCTGGCATTGGTTTATAAATCAAGGCGAGTAGCATTCATGCCCCAAATTGCACCTATTGATAATTGATGTGTTGTCACAGGCATGTTAAAAAAAACAATAGTTTCTATTGCAGCAAAACCTATTGTGCCACGTGTCCTTACAAGTCTGGGCCATTGCTTGATTCAATTCTTTTAAACAGTTAGTCCACACTAATATCTCAAAATTTAAAGTGATGATGAATCAAATGTGAGCAATTATGAATGAATAGTTTCATATATGCAAGGAAAGGCAGCTCTTTCCTGGTCAAACCTGCAATTGAAAAAATTGCAGCAAACAGCGAACAATGGAGCATATCATAACCAAAAACAATCATAGCTAAAAGCCACCATCTGTAGAAACCATATCGATGTTCCATATGAGGATTAAATTTAATTTCCACCAAGTAAGAGCAGACATTCTGTGCGGAAGGAAATTCCTAAAAAGCAGGTATAGCAGAACCAAGACAATCACAGCTAAAAGCCACCATCTGTAGAAACCATATCAATGCTCCATATTGTTGATTTTTTCTTAGCAGCATCGAGAGCCATTCTCTTAGGAGAATGGGATCCCCTGGTCCAAGACCACGGTGAAGACTCAACCCAGAGTTGAATGGTAGATATATGGTCTGGGACCATGATATAGACCTAGCTCCGCCTTGGGTAGACTCAACCCAGTGTTGAGTGACCATTCCATTGAATGGTAGACATCTGGTCCAGGACCATGGTGTGGACCAGTCTAGTACGGGTAGACTTAACTTAGTTCTGAGCAACCATTCTCTTGGAGAATGGAGACACGTGGTCTGTTACTAGGAAGGCACTGTAAGCCCTGACTGGATCTAGGCATATGTGGCACTCTGACCCTTGATCTATGGGTGTTTGTGTACTTCTCCAAGGATTAGCTACCTTTGGTTAAGTTACCCTAGTACCAGATCTAGGTGTCACACAAGAGTGAGATAAAAGCATTAGTAACTCTCTTGGTTTATGATGATGTACTTTTGAAATCAAAAAGACCACAGGTAATGAGCACAGAGGCACTTAAAATACAGCTTAAGTCAAAAGTCAAAAATACATTAAGACTTTTGGACCATAGGTGAAAGTCAAAATAAATAAAGACTTTTGGTAAGAGTCAAAATTACATAAAAGACCTTTTTGGTAAGAAGGTAAAAGTGAAATTAGGAAAATAATAAAATATTATTATTTTATCTTTTCTAATTTTGGTCCACTTATAGGTGACTAAAGACTATAAAAGAAAATCAAGTCTTCTCATTATCACACACTATTTTTACTCTCACAGGTAAAGCTAGGTTTTATTTACTGAAGGTTCCATTGAAGGTTGTATTTGCCCCAGCTAGGGCATTCATCTTTTTCAGCTTACCCTGCAACTAGGGTTTTTCTTTTTTTCTTCATGAACAGTAGCCTCCTCATTTTTCCTTCCATGGCAGCATTCTATTTATTCTTGGGCAGAGCTCGAATCTCTTCTCAGCGATTCGGGCAGGCCCTAGAAGGGCTGGACTAACCTATCACTGTCCACAACTGCCCTCAAGCAACCCTAGCAGAGCTCGAAAAGCTTGTTTGGGATCTTCGAGCACCTGGGCAGCTAGATCTGCCATCCGGGTAGATCAAATACCTCCGGGCAGGGCAGAAATTCATCCGGGCAGATCAAACATTTTCGGACAGGGCAGAATTTAATTCGGGCAATCACTGACAAGAAATCGAGTAGCTGATAAAAATTCGAGCATGCCCTAATTTTTGTTTTGGGCAGATCTGAAAATTATTTTGGACAATTCTGATCTTTTCGAGTTAGATATGGAAATTTCAGTTACTAGGGTTTGAAAGCCTTGCTCTGACTTTTTTTGAGAAAGTCTAACTGTAAATTGTGGTTTAACCCAGAATTGGATTTAAGGAACTTTTTGAAGAATTTCCTAAGTCATCTCATTTACGAGATGAGCTACTAATGCTTTTGGGGGGTTTTGTCCTTTGAAGGTTTCCCCATTGAAAAAAGTCTTGTGTCCATATTGCTAATGTGATGAATGTTATTTTACTACATTTGTTATTTATTTAAGTTAATCTACAATTTTTTTATGTATTTCTGCTAATGCTAAAATTCAACACATATGAGGATTAAATTTAATTTCCACCGAGTAAGAGCAGATATTCTATGCGGAAAGAAATTCCTAAGAGGCACGTCCCTTGCAATCTGAAAACATCCACATGAATCTTGGAGATAACCATCAAACTCTTATCACAAAAAGACAACGAACTAAACTTATGCCAAAAACCAATTCATGTGATTATCTGTTGCATACGGAATATCTACATCAGCAGTATAGGTTTTCGCTGTTTTGAAATAATGATTGCCAGCCAGTGGCTCCAACATCATAATCTAAATAAGTAATTACACTTACAGAGACATTCTGCAGATTTTTGTATATACTTCATAGCAAGCTCTTATTACTAGTTCGGCTGAAAACATACCATCAATAAACCAAAAAATATGGACATATCATATTCCCCATATATCAGGTACCCGTACCCGAGGGTAGGGTACACGTACACGTACCAGGTACTCATAGGGTACGTCTCCTGCCGTACCCCATACTTGGTCCACGTACCCAAGACTCCGTTATAAAAAAAGGGGTACTTGTAGGCGAAATGGTACGTCGTACCCCATGTTTGGGTACTCCGAGGGTACGGTCGACTCAGTAAAATGCAATCTATTGGGGAAAATGTGATGACCCCCCACCAAATCTGAACTAATTTGTTGCTAACTACGTATGGAGTCTGGTTCAGGACTTATGTCAAACGCTTTGCAACACTTTAAATTCCACCGAATATTGTCCAAATCTGGTAGATTGATTTTTCATTGATTTACAATCAATGTTTTTATGGTTTTTGTGTTCAGCACTCATGGAACATAATTTGACTACCAAATGTGCACATAAAAAATATACATGTGTATTTAATACTGAGAAAAATACACACAACGCAGGAATATATTTGGCAATTTACAATTTTTTAAAATAAGATTTCAAGTGCACCTTCATGTCTGAGTTTCATTGTCTATTACAGGTGCCTGGTACAATGATCTATCAAATTTTATGTAACTTCCAGTCTTCTAATTGATATCTACTGAGTCTATAATTTATCAAATTTTATGTTTCAAATTTTCAATTTGAATGTTCATTGTTCAAATAATCATCGAATTTATAGTTATGAATCATGATTCATAATTTATAAAGAAATCTACATGCATGTATGATGTGACTATGACACACACACACACACACACACACACACATATATACAGTACCCCCGACGTACCCAAGTACCATTTTTCAAAAAGTGGCGTCCCCGTCCCCATCCCCATACCCAAGTTTCCTGGCAACTTAGTTTGTAGCTCATCTTAATACAAAATGATCAAAATACAATACAAGGGCCACTGCAACAATTACAATGCCAGTTGGAAAAGGACATCTTCTGAATATATTTAGAAAAAATAAAGATACGAGGGGAAATGAAACAGTGCAACTTTGCAACTCGTACAGGGGGCCTTGAAAAGATAGGCTAGAATTCATTTACAACTGCTGAGGAGTGCAAAGGTAAAAGATGAAACCCTCAAAATTCCCCAGCTTGGTTTTACAATAAGCCAGACATGGCACTATGAAGCTAGTTTAGCAAGATTGCTCAAATCTAAGATTTTGATCTCGAATGTCTCGTCCATTTTAATAATTCCATCTCCTCCATCGATACCTATAAGCCTCCCAGTTCCACCCCTATACTCTCCATTAATAACCTTTATCTTATCTGACTTCTTGGGCGGTATGATATCAATTTCAGAAGCTGTAGCTATCACTACTTCACCATCATCACCTGAGTGTCCCAGTAAAACTGCGCATGTGCCATCCTACAGAAACCAAGTAATTCATTATTTCATTGTCATCCGATGAAAGTTTTGCATGCATGAAAGGATATTTGGCTGAGACTATCAAAAAGAAGTTACACTGGAATGTTAGTGGCGATAACAGTAGTGTACACATACCGAGAGAACATCCCTGATGACAGCTATTTGAGGATCTTCTCCAGATCTACGCAAAGTAACCATTATATCCGGAATTAAGCCACCTTCTTGTCCACCTCCTAGAGAATACACAACAAACATCAGAAGGTACAATTATAGTCAAATGTGCAACAAAATATTGATGCTATAGAGAGAATATGAAGTCTCAAACACAAACCTATAGTAGGAGACATAACATCCAATCCAACATTTCCTGGTGTCATCGGTTGACCACCAGGGGTGCCAGGCAAATAAGTTGGAGCACTAGGAGTCATCGGAGGCCCGCCTGGAGTAGATGGCAGATACGGGCTAGGAGCATTTGCTGAAGTAAAGCAGATACCATGTTTAGCAAGCAATCACCCACCAAAAGCACATTAAACAAACACAATCCAATATAAACAGGTACAGAAGTTGAGCATTACCATAACTGGGACTGCTATTATCACGAGGTGTGCCTGCTTCGTAGCTACTACTAGGTGAATTGGCTCCCCACCCAGAGCCAGGAGTTGGGGCCTCATAAGGCCGTGTTGAAGGAGTCCCAGGCTGTGTCAAAACAAAGAAACATTATTAAGCTGAAACTCAGCACTAAAACATAAATCCTGGACATAACAGAAGTTTCCAAAAAATACATATATAGCAAGCTCAAACCTGATACGGAGTAGTTCCAGCACCCCATGATCCTGGATTTCCCTCCTCCCAATTGTTGTCTCTGAACAGGCAATTCCAGTTGACAGTTATTAGACTTCATTTTATGCAAAAAATGAATATGAGGAAATAAGAGAAATCAAATTCACTATATTCCACAAACATTAAACACGAGAAAGGTTATACCAGCATAGATCCATCTTAAACCCAGAGGGATCCAACTTCTTGAGGTGTAAATTTTTTTTATACATTAAGAAATAATTTACACCTCGAAAAATTTGAGATATATCTAAATTTAAGATGAAATGAAGAGCTATATGACAAGCAACAGTATATATCTATAAAAACTTAAAAGAGTAGCAGTATCCACCAGAAGAGTCAAAGCATTGGTTAAACGGGCCCCTGCTGCAGAGAGAATGGTAGCTATGAGAGGAGTAAATTTGTCTGTGACAAAGAGGGCTGAGTAAGTTATTGCAGAGGCCATTTATGAAGCTA
The DNA here is from genome assembly GCA_001517045.1 of Pseudotsuga menziesii. Taxonomy (NCBI): domain Eukaryota; kingdom Viridiplantae; phylum Streptophyta; class Pinopsida; order Pinales; family Pinaceae; genus Pseudotsuga; species Pseudotsuga menziesii. Next base: position 755,884 of record LPNX010780082.1, read on the forward strand.
AAGGAGGTTAGTTAAAGAGTAAAAACGGTTATCAGTAGATTCCGTGCAGTAGTGAGTGCTACTAATAAAATCAGAGCCATAATGATGTGGCCATAGCTTACATGGAGTTGTGATCAAGACAGAAACTAAGTCTTAACATCATTTTGTGTTGTATTTTTGTGGGGTCATCGCGTGAATGCTGTGTGTTGTGGTGACACTTTAGTTACTGCATCCTTTGGCATCGGACCCCAAATTTATGGGCTCTATTAATGATAGTTTGTTGATTGCAGGAAGTTCTAAAAGAAAAGGAAGTGTTCAGAGGTAGAGGAAGAAGCAATAGGAGGCCTAACTTTTGAAATCAGCCACAAAACAAGTTTATTAGAAGATTGGAACCCTTGAAAGCAGGAGTGATTCCGATTTATCAATCAGATGAGGAGGTTGTTAAAGTTTTGGGTTAGATAATATTTTTTTTCAAAAATTAACAACTTTGCACACCAATTCAGTCAATTACTTTGTAACACAAGATAAATTTCAAGATGCAGAACAATACTGAATAAAATTCCAACATAGTGCTAGATGCAAACCAGTACAACAGTAGGACAAATTAGGACATAGTTTTCATCTCTTTCAACTTTAGCACTCCTCAATGGTCACTGCGCTAAAGTTGGTCCTTGAGATGCAAAACATAGTAGCAGCAGTACTAAAAGGTTCGTTGAGATCTGGTTTGGATCTGCCTTATCCTCAAGACACTTTTGGAATCTGCTCTTGTCACTGTAAGGACAAACTGCCAAAAGGAACCCCAGCAATGACACTCAGCCCCAAACACTGTTAGGTACTAGCAGGATTACAACCAGCACAAGAAGATTGACACAAGTCACACCTCATATCAACCCAACAAAGTCAAGTCTCAGTCTTAGCAGCCCACAAGAGACATAGCTCTGTCTTAGCTTCCCCCAGTGATCACAGCTCTGTCCAAACACCTCATAGAGGTCACAACTCAAGTTCAATGAACACACATAAGGTCACAGCTCAGCATAGGAGACATCCAAGAATCATAGACCAGGTCTGGACTCTGAACAACCATACAAGGGTCACTGCCCACTCTAATAATCGGCAGAAAGGTTATAGCCCAAGTCTGGGCAGCTAACAGTAGTCACGGCCCAGACTAAAAATATAGTAGGTACCAACACAAACTCACCCACAGAACAAGTCATAATAAATAACAGATCCCAAAATAGGTCACAAATCAGTCAAAGGCATAGGGATCATAAATAAGGTCACGTAACAGCCCAAGGAACACAAACTCAGTCATGGCCCAGCTCAATGAGCACAAAATAGTCACAAAATAGTGCTGCTTCCACTCGATCAAATGTATATGCTGGTCTTGGTTATGCAACTGGTGACATAGTTTAATACATAGTGTAATTGTGCCCAAAACATTATTGATTTCCCCATACACTATCCTTTTCGCTTTTTTTCTTCACTCGATCAATTCCCCGACGATATTTAAACTTAAGGATCTGAAGCTGGCTCTCGAACTGGAACAACTAAAACTACTGGGACTGCTTCAATAGGTGCTTCAACTAGATCAACAGAACAACCTATAGGATCAAACTAGCAATGGCTTATATTTTCACCCCTGTTACCTATGCCTGCCTATGCTCTAACTGCCTTTGCTCGGTCAAATGGAACTGTTGGATCTGCTTCTCCTGTAAATGGTCCTCCTTCCGGTCCTGCAACTGGATTTGCTAGTGGTGCTTTCTCTGTCACTGATGCTGGATCTAGTAAGTAAACCACTATTAGTGCTGTCCCTCTCTCTGTTCCTACCTTTGCTCCCGTCTATGGTATTGCCTTTCCCGTTGCTCTCGCTACCCTTGCTCTTGGTGCTACCGGGATTGAGTCAATTGTATCAAACTAAAAGGCAAAGTCAGACTATGGATCTCGAGCACAAAGGTTGTCAGGTGAAAAACTTATATTACTGACGGTAAGGTAAGCATCTCGCTATCTAAAACCAGAATCTCAATCTCACCCATTAAGGTAAGAAACTGGGTCTATATCTCAAACATCATAATCTCTACCAAGAGCATCATAAACACCAGCATCTAGATAGCAATCAGGAACTGGAACCACTAGCTATGGGACTCGAGGATCTTAAACCGGTGGGGGTGCCGCCTCTTCTGCTGCTTTTGGTACTTCACCACCTGGTCCTGAAGCTACCCTTACCATTGTAGTTGTTGGTGCTACCTATGCTAGTGGATCAATAGAATCTATAGCATAACCCACACCTGTCTCCGCTAGTGAATCTGCTGCTGGACATGGGTCAACTGGATATGCTTCTGGGTATACTGCTTCTTGCTCGCTGAACTTAGTAAGCTGGATAGCAAACTAGGTAAACTACTGAATCGACTGGTCAATAACTTGCTTAATCACTTGCTTAATCCACTGAACCTACTGCATAATAAACTGGTTCAATAGGAGCTAGAATTGTGACTGGATAAACATGGTAATTGACTGAATCAACTGGATCAGTAGAGTCATAAACTGAATCACCTGGCCCCTGGGGCTAAATCACCTAAATCCCATTTTGCTTAACCAAGAGCATAATCTATATATGTGACAGAATCTACAGAAACGACAGCAGAATTAATGATAGCCTTACATAGTGGTAGCCGTATTAACAGTAGGTATTATGTTTTAAGTTTGTATAGGCACCTGCACCTACCTGCAGAAGGTATAAGGGAAACCATAATCATTACTATGCTTACAACATGGAGTGTACTAGCTTGAATTGTACTATTATCCATAATATAAATGATAAGAGTAACATAAAAACAGCTGTTATATAGTTATAGGGTTACTGTTATCTCTATCAATTTCATCATTGTTGTTATTGCTTACACGTTATGGTAGTCCCCTAATGATCTCTAGGCTTACTTATTACTAATAGCTTTGTACTCATATTCAATGGTGTTCATAAGCATATAAAACCAGTGTTCCATGGGGACAAATCTCCCAGGGTCAGGGGCATGCCCCCTGCGCTTCCCACGCCCCGGGGGCTGGGAGGCTCCATGGGAAACGTTTCCCAGCGCCCCCCTTTCTGCGAAACTTGGGGAAACGCAGGTCTAGGAGTTTACCGGATTGGGGTGCTCCCACACGCCCCCTCCTGAAAATGGGGGGCTCCCACAGGCCCCAACCCCCTCGAATTTTTAATTTTTTTTACTTAAAAACAAAAATGGATCATCTTAAATTTTAGTCTTTTACAGTAAATGGTCCTTATAAATCAAAATAGAAACAAATAGAAACAAATAAGAAGAAACAAACATCGATATGATATGTTTGGCCATAACAATTACATTTACATTACACAACTCTTCGAGAACATAAAAGTTTATATGTTGGGATTCATATTTTTATTATTATTCTATTTTTTTATAATTTTAGAGAACCCGATGCCCCCCCGTCCCCCAAAATACCCCAAAATTTTAGGGTGTCTCTACACGTCCCCAATGTGCATTTCCCCGCTCCCACGCTCCCACATCCGGGAAACTTGGTGGAACACTGTATAAAACATAGTAACACAACTAAGCATGATGATACAAGATTATCTGTATTCCCTTATTGGTACTCTAGTATAAGTGTATATAAAGTAATCACAGTAATACAGGTAATGTAATACCATTTATATAATCCTTATTACAAACCTGTTTAAAGAAGCAATAACAATCATTATTGTATAAATGTTGTTAGCTTACCTGCTTAATTAGGCTTTACATGGTTGTAATCTCTAAACAGCTCATCACTTATCATATGATCTGAACATATAGGATTAGTAATCTAACAACCTTCTAGAACTAGTAATCAATGTTATCGTTACAATATATAGTTAAACTGGAACATCAGTACTTATAGCTTACTTATAATACTATCAGCAATACCATAAGTTTCAATGATTACGGCTATAGCTTGTACTAAGATAAGAGTGTTTAAAAAGTGTACTTACTGATACGAGTTAACAAGCTCGATTCCATAACTAACACATAAGAGATATGGAACACTGATAGTGATTATGTGTAACTGCTGTGATTGATTACCTTACACATTATGAAGATTGATATAGCTCCAAGTAACGTTTCATCTTACCTATCACATATGGTGTTCATTGTACTTATTATTATGGTTATACTTATTATTACTAACAACATTGGGAAGAGTGATTACAGTTCTAACCAGTCTGATTTCCATTGTTTACCTTAGCTTAAACCAAGTGTGATTAAAGTGATTGAATTATTGCTGTGTCATAATTCTGTGATCATTTCATGTGCTGCTGTTAATACAGCAATGAAAAAATTGTATGCATTATAGGTGTAGTTGTCTTCGGTATGGTCATGAGAATAAGACCATAATTAAAATTTGTTGTTACTGCATGTAAGGGCCAAGCATTATGAAAAAGACTAATAACTATGAACTCAGATTTGTACAATAGCATAGATTCAAAAATGAAATATAAATTTTGATGATGATATATCATGGTAATTGTATGTCTATGATACAGGTTATATAAATGGATCTGTTTAACAAGGATAGATGACGACTGCTATAATCTTTAAAGCACGGGAAGGATGCTACTGTCATGACACTGGAACCCTATGCTATGCCTTTATTGCCTTGAGCTAATGATTGTTTTGAGGTTGCAAGTAGGACACCATGGCAGTCAAACTTTGGAATTCTATGCTCTACTTGCATGTTAAAGCCTAAAAAATGCTGGATTGCCTGAGGCACTGGCTAGCAGAGAAGGGGATGCATGCACCTGCAAGGGTGAGTGGCTGCAAGGAAGAGGGGACTTAATGAATCTGATGTGTGAGATTCATAAAATATGTTGTCTTGGATCAAGAGAAAATATATTTTGGGTGTTTTAGAGAAGACAGTAAGCTGAATCTCGCACATGTCAGCCATGTCAATAAAAAAAATTATACTTATATTGCGTTGAAATAGCACAATGTATCTTTTATTGTTAATATATGTGCTTCAATTATGAATTTAAAATTACTATAGATGGAATAATTGTGGCATAGAAATGGCTATCTTATTCATGCTTTCCTTTGATGATTTCTATAGGTATATAATGATATGATAAGGCTTGGAAGCATCTCAAGCCAGTGAAATAATTTGTTGACGTTGATTTCCAAGATAGCCAACAAAGACAAGTTTGCAATGGAGAGGATAGGATTGCAGACGTAGCTAAAGAATGGAGACATGGCCTCATTGCTGGAAAGAATGGATCAGTAAGGACAGTTTGATTCCAAGGCGGAGAGTAATGTAATACCTTGGTTTTTATCCCTAATTTATAATATGTTAAAATTTGTATTATCTGCATTATGAAGTTATATAACGGGATTCAAGTCATGTGTGTTTAGTTATAATAACCCTGTCTAGTAAATAATGTAAAATACTAAAAATGTTGTAAATATTCCTAGTTATGAGCTCAAGGCCAAGGCCGGACTAGTGAATGTACATTATTCTCGGCACTGAGCTAGAATTATGGTGTGGGTATTATGATTCCATGGTGTGCTTTTGTCTATGTAAAGGGGTGTATAAAAGGAAATGTAATAACATAATATCCACAAAAATGTTTCTTTAGGGAACAACAAGATCAGGACTATGATACAACATATCTCATAGTACTCCCTTGAAGGGACCCAATGCAAGTGTTGGAACAGAAGGCGTTGTAGCTCATCACAGCTCTGTATATTCTGGAGACAATCAGTCAATAGTCGACAGTCAATTTGGAGAGTTGACTGGTAAATCAACTGGGTAGTTGACTGAGCCAGCTAAGCTTTCAACTGGTCGGGAAACTAAAACAGAACGGTTGACTAGCATAAAGAACAAGGCATAATTCAAGGATTTTTTTATGCACTATAATTAATTTATGTGGACCTCAACCTCCTCACTTCAAGGAAATTAGTTACCTCTTACGCTATATAAGGATGACTCTGTGAGTCAATCCATATGATAACATATTAAAATAACGTAATGTATCGTGTATTAAAATATTTTTTGTTTATTGCACTGCTGTATATGCTAGGTTATGCAGGGTTGTGCCTAAGTGCTGTAACGGTCTCTTTGGGCACCGTATCTTCTTTGGAATTTTAGCTCTCTGATATACCTAATTATTGGTTCTCCAACATGGTATCAGAACTAGAGGCTTTAGATCTAGCCTGTTGTATCAAGCCATGTGGAGGCTCTCTTATACACGCTCCTATTTAGTCAGATCTGTCTGAAGAATTACTTAGGGTTTTAACTAGTAGACTGGATCAGGGATTAGATCTGTGATCAACATTATGAGTTCTAAGTTAGAGCCTGTGATTTTGAATGGCCATGATTATAAAGTTTGGGCACAGGATGGAAACATTGCTGAAGAGTAAAGAGCTAGGGCAGTTTACAGAACCTGGGGCACCAGGTCAAAGGAATGACCAGCAGAAGTTTGTATATTTTTTTTTTATGAGAACAGCATGTTAGATAATGTTACACAACGTTTGGCGTTACAACATCTCACCAATACTGGGATGTAGAGCACCTCACTACTCTCGGTGCAACAACTATACTATGACCTCCGCAAAAATATATGCCACAATTTCCCAGCTTGCTTTTCGACAGCAACAAAATTGGAAACTGGCCAAAATCATCCCAGTGCAGCTACATAAATGTGAGATGTGCCTAGTCGATTAGCATGAGAAATATCAGTAGGTATACCCTACCACTGAAGGTATTTCAAAGAGAAATTCATGGATACCTCATCGGAGTCATCGTTGCATACGGATTCCATGCACGATCACGCATAGGTGTTCTCATGCCATCATGGATTGGGGTTGCTGCAAAAACCAAAAAAATATAAGGTACCAATAACAATAATGTCCCAGTACTACTAGTAACCAGCATTGCAGTATAATAAAATTAACAAACAGTCAGTCAAATAAAACAAGTTTAAACTGCTTGTCACAAGCCAAGTAAATAAATTCAAGCTTTACTATTAATCAAATAACCCTTAGGAAGCATGAACAGATCAAACAACACCATGGTGAGGGGAACTCTCATTCATTGAGATATTAAAAAATTGGTTGAGATTTTTCCAATCTATAAAGATACACCCAGAGCAGCATAACCAAAAGGTAGTAGCTATCAGATTACATTGTGATAAATTTACACTTTGTAGCAATACATTGTTTTTATTTGAAAGAGACTCTAGAAAGAGCATACAAGTTATTGTGAATGCCACTTTCTAGGATCGATATTAAAAAAATTGCTTACCAGATGGATCCCTCATTGGAGTCATGTAAGGATGCATTGGTGTTCTTGATGGATGCATAGGTGTCTCACTTCCAGCTCCATACCGAGGAGATTCTCTGATAAAAATCAATAACAAAGACAGGTAAACATCGGTTTTAAGGCCCAAATTTAAAGTCACAAGCCATCTGCATGTTAAATAAAAATCACATTAAATAAATACCTGGCAGGAGTTCCTGTTGTTGGTGTATCCGCCAGATGATCACGATTAACTGAAAATACCAGAGGTTGTTTAGAACAAGGAACCAACATAAGAAAACCTTACTCAAAATTGAAATTTTACACACCAGTAACAACTTTCATCTGAGATTCTAGTTCAATCCGCACAGATGGCCCATGGATATCTACAACACGCCCACGATATCCCTTAAATGGACCTAGACGGATTTTCACAGTTCTTCCGATCAAGGAATCTTCTCTCCTCCTGCCTCCTCTATGTCTTCCTCCACCTGCAGTTTTAGAAATAGATTGGCAAAATTAGCTAACCACAGAACATAATCAAATTTCATCTCATAATAACATTTAATCAAAATATTTACCGTCTGATTGGAGATTTCCACCTCGAGGTGGCCTCCTTTGGGAAGGCAGAACCCCTGATGGTGGCCTCATAGCTCCAAATCGCGAGTCCAATGAGCCATTGCTCTACAATGGCAATAGCGTAAGAATATAAACTGCCTCCATAACAAATTGCAAGCAGATATCATAAAAAGATAGCAAACAAGTTGTAACTTCCAAAAATTATAGTATACATACATCTCTATCATTTCCACCACGTGATCCGCCTATAGCAACACAGGACTGAGCTCTTGCACAGATGAAACCACCATTCTCAAGGTGATGGCGATCATGTATGAACACAATACCTCGATTCAGATGTTCAATGGGGCCTTGCTTGCCCTGATACAAAATATGTACAGCACCACCATGTTAAGACAGTATTTAAACATTACTGAATGAAGATGCTAAGCATCACGAGGCAAAAGCCTCAAAACATAACTGCTAATGGATCAGAGACAGAAATATCTCACCTTGAATGGGCCTTCAAGAACTCTCATAACATCTTTCAGAGTGACTGTATTCATGTATTGATCTTGAGCTTTAAAATTTCTGTCAAACAGTTTCCTTCTAATGTCTCGCAGCTTAACAGTGACAAGTTCTGATCTCTCTGGAACTCCTTTCAGAACCTGCCATATAATAAATATTCATTTTTAGATATGAGAATAGAAATGCTTTATAGAGTTCTTTAGAATATCAACAAAAAAATTGTTTACTATTAATATATAATTACCTGACAACCATCACTCTCAACACGTATGATTACACCAAAGCTTGTATGACTGCAGTATACATAACCACATCAAGAAAGCAAAAACACACAACCTAAACATAACTCTCTAAAGTCTCTAATATAATAAATATTGTATTTTGAGTGCTTACTCAAGTTGCACAAGGTCATGTAGTTCATAGTCTCCAAGTTTGGTAACGCCAGATGTTACTTCCGAGCTTTCCACGACATTATCTGCAAATACACGAATCTGTGGGAAAAGTGCAAAGGTCAACATATTTGAACAAATTTCAGTGCAAATCAAGGAATGACTTTTCTAAATAAACTAAATAAATCAGCTTTAAAGCATGAGAACATCACACAAGATTTCTAACTTAAATCACATAAGAACATCACTTCCAACTAAGCTAAATCTTCTTCCCTAGCTAATAAAATCTACTGCGTAGATAAATAACAACATAAATGCTTAAACTGATACCATAGCCAAATCTTCTCTCCTTGTAATAGCCATATAGATCAGCTCAATCTTCTCTACTTGGTGTGCATATAAATCAACTAAAACTTCTTAAATTCAAAAATAACATATGGAGCACAAAAGGACTCACGTCTTCTTTTGTCGTGTCTGAGACTATTACAAGAACATGGCCTTCCACTTTCACCACCATGCCAGTAGCACCTTGATGTGTGCCACTGACAACTTTCACATGATCACCAGTTTTGAAATACTTGCAAAGTTCTTTCTCCTGGAATACAAGGGTATCCTATAAAGCAAAAAAGGTTCACAGATTAAGACAACACTGCAAGTTAGAACAAAAACAATTAAGACAAAAATTAAATACAAGCAAAAATATACAACACCTGGAGGCCTTTCATCTTTGGTTTGACAAGGACATTGTCATCCTCAACTTTCTCCACCCATCCCATCAAATTTTTCAAGTCCCCTCGAATAACCACAACCGCATCACCCTTCATAAAGTGGCCCTTCTTTCGGTTGGCAAGCAATGAAGATAAACCGGCCACATCATCACTTGCATCATCTCCAGGCTTTTGAAATTTCTGAAGCTCGTCAAATGATGGCTGAATGTTCTGAGAACTAATAGATTTCATGGACACAGTTTTGTAAACATATCCATCTTTAAACATCATACCCTCAATTGTCTCAAATAACTCTCCTGTGACTGGATCCCGTTTACGTTCAACTGGAATACGCATATCCCTGAGCAACATGCAGGCAATAAAGCTCATGAATAATGATATTGTTCAATTTGAACAAACAGAAGAATAACCCAACTAAAGTGATCATTTATCCTTGCTGAAAAGGTTTAGGTTCTAAACAATAAGTTACTTGACTTCACGCATGTTAATGAAGCGAGGCGGAGGAACAAAAGCCTTCTTTTTTCCAACATCCTTGCCTTCCTGAAATTAACAGATCATATGTTAAAAACTTCACAAATACATCCATCAATAAGGGGCAATGAATAGAAGAATTGCTAATGGCAAATAAAAAATCCAAATGCATTCCTCATTAAGAATGCTAAAAAAATAGTAAAAAAAATACATCCATCAAGGCATTCGGTAAGAGCCATAATTCTAACCTTGTATCAGAACCTAAGGGCCAAGGGGCAGTCTCAGGTAGAAAGTTTATATGGGGTGTATGTTGTTGATAGGAAAGAGTATAAATAGTCAATAATATAAAGCTATGTTCATTGTTTGATTATATCTTGATTTCCCAAATTATCAAGTCGTGTCTTTGGTGTTATGTTCTCTCATTATTATCAAGCACGGTTGGAGCAGCGTGTGAACCATCCCTTCTCGCTCCCTTGCATCACAAGGGGCCAACCAAGGTGTTCACTAATTGGAACCTGCCTGCATAGAATGAAATAATCCAGCAAAAAATTCATATTTTTAGGAGGGATTAATTCATCCCTTCTCTCGCATTAATTTGCCCTCTACCTTGAGTAGTTGCTAGGGAAATTCCTCTTTACTAAGAATTCTCTACCCAAACACAACAACAGAACTTAAGGTGAACGGCGCTGCCAATCCATTTGCTAGCATGAATCCAGACCGGGAAGCACTGCCAGCCAATCCTATTCGTCTAAATAGATATAGAAAAAGAAGGTGCCATTTTTTACTTTTAAGATATATCTTTTCTAGTCAATAGTCTTATAGCAACTCATGCCCCGGGATTACACTACATTTACATTGTGTGATTATATCTTGATTTCCCAAAAGGTAGATCTGGTTGGGTAGGTTTCGCTAGTTCCGTTGGACCCCAAACTAGTTACGTGATGTAGGAAACAAGATCAAACCCAACAAATAATTCAAGGCTTTAAGGTCCTGATGAACCCCAGTTTTGGTATGTAAAAGCAATATCCTAACCATAACAATGGGGGCAAAAGAGCACTGTTTAAAGGAAGATTACACACTTTGAGGTTGTTTGTGTTTAACAAATAGAATGATGCTGACTGAAGTGTTTAACCTCTTTTCTGTTTGATTTACTTTAGTTTTTGTGTAAAGCAATCTAATGTGTGGGTTTAGTGTATGAATGCCAACTGCAGGATACATACAGTTACATTTTGAAGACAAGCTCCAGTTTTGATCAGAAGATGGAGTTACATTTTGAAGACAAGCCCCAGATTCATCAGTAAGACAGGGTTACAGCTGAAGATTATTAACAGAGGTGAACCAGTATTGGTCGTTTCAGAGATTAATGAACGAGGAATATACAGGCAAGTATAGACAGTCACACCAGTCACCAATGCACTCCAAGATTCTGACAATGCTGGTTATTCCCAAGATTTCAGGAGCAAAGGCTCAGTTGTAACCGAGCTAGATACTCAAGCTAAATCCTTTATTAGTTTTAGGTCTTTTGGTTCTATAATAAACAATTCCTTTGGGCACATAGACGTGGGTTCAACCTTCCAGTATTATGATAGACAGATACAGCATAGTTTTTGTGAGTTTGGACTTATTACACATTTTCTGAATATGATGAACAACGAACCAGTTTAATAACAATTTCATATTCCTTGCATATTGTCAGTACTTAGTTTCTTTTCACTCCTGTGTTTCCTTTGGGGCAGGGCACCCTCTAGGCAATACAGGAGCCTATAGGTAGTTTAAGTAGTTTAGATTTATGATTGATTAAACTTAGAACAATTGTTGTTAGAAATCAAATTCAGTTTTATGCAAGCTCTGTTCCTACAGTATAGATCAATAGACGTTGTAGTGTTGTTAAAACATTCCTGTAGTTTACTGTAGGTTGTTCCCTCCGCAGTAGATTAGTTACATCAACATGTCTTTCATTGCTCAATTCATGCGAGAGTTACGATAGTTTCTTTTACATGCTTTATTAAATTCATTTCGAGCTGCTGAATGTGAATCACAATAATCATATCCCTTTTACATGCTTTCTTATATTTACTTCATGTCAATGCGAATCACAGTAATCAGATCTCTTTTACATTCTTTCTTAGATATACTTCATGTCAATGCAAATCACAGTAATTAGATATTTCATGGCTTTTTGAGTAAAGTCTTATTTTCAAATAGTAATTTTCCAGTTTTGTTACATTCTTTTGAGAATTTCCAATAACAGCTTTAGCTTGAATTACAGAGTTTGGAATTGATGATTGATGGTAGCCATTCTTCTTGCTTATTTAGATCTAGTTTATGCATATCATGACTAAATTAGTAATCTATTTTCAAATAGGAACTATTTCATTTTGCAATAGAATAGAAACTCTCAGCAGTTACACATACAGTGCCAGTGCCTCTTAAGTCTGTACAATCTCAGATTGACAAATAAAGTAGGAAACCTGAATTGTTGATCTTTAATGGTTATCATACCAGAGAACCACCACTTTTTGGCATCATTGCCGGGGAAGTGCTAAAACTCTAAGAGTAGAAAAAAACCTTAAAATAATAAAAACAACAAAAACTAAAAAGAGCCAAGCCAACTTTCCATAATGTGCATGCCTCCACGCCGAAGGGATGAATTTGGACACTTCCTACCAAATAGACCTATGAGTGACACTAGTTCAGAAGATTATCAATTTGGTGAATCTCTGACTTCCAAAGAATCTCCAGATTCATACATAAACCCTCCTGCAGACTTTGAGAACTTCTACGCTAGCACAAGTAGTGACACAGCTACTATGGCTGAAGAGGAGGAGCCACAAAAAATCTACGTGTTTCCCATCAGTAATGCTAATGATGAAGTGAGGATGAGGAACATAAATCCTGCAGTTCTTCCAAATTTTCATGGCTTAACTTTAGAGAACCCAGATACTTTTCTCTTTGAATTTGTAGTCTGTGACTCTGTAGAACCTATGACTACTCCTCAGATACTCAAAAACTCAGACTTTTTTCTTCTACTTTAAAAAGTTGCAGGGGCATTGCACAGCACAAATGGAAGAACTCTGTACATAAATGTCCCCCAGTGACAGGTGAAAGCTATGTCACAGGGTTCACCAAACCCGAACCTCCAGGTTCGGAATTTGGTGAACCTAAAAAAATTTGCAAAGTTCGTTCAGGTTCAGTGAACCTGATGGACAAACCTGAAGACGAACCTCAAGCCGAACCGGTTCGGCAAACCTATTCAAAACGAACCTCAACATTAGGTTTGAGGCTCGAGCTGACTTTGACTTGTACACTTGGGTTTTGCGAAGGGTTTTCATTGTTTTCGCCCACTGTGGAGAGTTGAGAGACCCGACGCTACCTGCTGGAGACGCTAACTGTTGGAGAGTGGAGTTGCTGCAGCCTGCACGCAGAGCCAGTGAGCCCGCGACCCCCTGCCAGTTTCAGCGTCCATCCGTCCATTGAGCCCACGACGAAACCATTACACGCTGCACCATGACCAGGATCTGCTTCTAACCACACCGCCACGAGTCCACGACCATCGACCACACCATCTCTGCTTCAAAGTTTCAAACCACGCCGCCACGGCCACTCCCGTCGCCATCTGCAGACTCCAAGTGCGTTGACAGTGCTCACTGAACGCTGAGTCGCAGACTGCAGTCTGCCACAGTGGAACGGGCCACAGCGGCAGCCTACAACGGCCATGGGTATGCTATTCACTGGTTTTTTTTAAATTTGTTTTATTTGTTATTTTTTATTTCTTTTAAGGGCCAGCACAGTCAGCCACTCAGCACTGTTTTGTTTTATTTGTTAGTTTTTATTTGTTTTGTTTTATTTTTTGGTTTTTATTTGTTTTGTTTTTTAGGTTTTTTTCCCCACAGGTACAAGTGCTGTCTCCAATGTCCATTACAAATTATTGCAGACAGTAATGCAATTTGCAGACAGTTTTCTACAAATTGTAATTTTGTAGGCAATATTTTGTTTTTTATTTTTTATTTTCCCACAATAAAAATTGCAGACATCTCTAAAAATAAAAATAAATATTGCAGACAGTAATGCAATTTGCAAACTGTTGTCTGCAAATTGTAATTTTGTAGACAGTACTTTGTTTTTTTTAATTTTTTATTTTCCCACAGAATGGAATGATAATTTAAAAGAATGAACTTGATTTTTAATTTATGATTGTAATATTGCAGAAATCTTTGCCTTGGCACCTTGAAGATCAATTGCAGAAGGATGGAAATATGTGGACAAACTCGATGGGTCTGTTGGGAGGCATCTAAAATGCAAATTATGCATTGTTGAGTTTGTTGGGTCTTTGACAAGAGTGATGGATCACTTACTATCAATTAGTGCTGGAAGAGGAGGTGGTGTTGAGGGATGTCCAAGGGTGTCTGAAGAACTCAAGGGAACACTCCAAAAAGACTATGACATGATTAAAAAAACCCAGCAGACAAATGAGAATAAAAGACACGCATCCAGGCAGAGTTGGGAATGAATTACAGCCCCTCATCACCATTTTCTTCAAGCACAGTTGGAGATGGAAGTTCATCTCAGGTTCAGTCCACAAGATTGAGAGAGAGCAGGAGATTAATTTTAAACTCTCTTTGGAAACCTGTACAGAAGCAGGAAGTTGACGATGCTTTGGCTGATCTTTTTTATGAATCAGGTATCCCATTTAATGTGGTTAGAAGTCCTTATTTTGTGAATGCATGTGCTAAGATTGCAGAATTTGGAAAAGGATATGTACCTCCTAGTTCTGAGGCGATAAGGACTACACTTCTCAGGAGGTCAACCAAAAGGGTAACAAACAGGTTGTTAAAGATCAAGGATTCTTGGAAAGAAACAGGCTGCACAATTTTATCAGATGGTTGGTCAGATATGAATAATAGGCCACTGATTAATGTGTTGGTTTACAGCCCTAAAGTGGTTTCATTTTTTAAGGTGATTGATGCTTCGGGACACAAGAAGACATCAGAATATATTTTCAAGATTTTACATGAAGCCATTCTTGAAGTTGGGGAAAAAAATGTGGTTCAAGTCGTAACAGACAGTGCCTCAAATTGTGTGGGAACAGGGAAAATGATAATGGATAAATGCAAAACAATTTATTGGACCCCTTGCGCTGCTCATTGCCTAGATTTGCTATTGCATGATTTAGCAAAGTTTCCATGGATTAATGATGCAGTTCGAAAGGGGAAACAAATTTCCCACTTCATTTGTAACCATCACCTCACACTGAGTTTGTATAGGAGGCAAGCATCCAAAGAGCTGCTACGGCCTTGTGATACTATGTTTGCAACATATTATATTACTCTCAAAAGAGTGGTTGAGGAAAAGATAAGTGTGAGGGGTGTGAGTTGCAGCAATGAGTGGGAAAGCTCTCACCTTTCAAAAGAACCCAAAGGAAAGGAGTTGGAACAAATCATCTTAGGCAATGCTTTTTGGGAAAGTGCTATGAAGGTTTTAAAAGTATGTGAACCAATTGTTGACATGCTTCGGATGGTTGATAGTGACACTCCTTCTATGGGTTTTGTTTATGAGGGCATGGATCGTTGTAAAGAATCAATTGCAAAATCCTTCAACAATGTGGAAAATGACTACATGGAAATGTGGGAGCTGATAGATAAAAGGTGGAAGATGTTGCATAGTCCTTTGCATGCAGCAGCTTGTTATTTGGATCCTAGGTTGTTTGGGATTCAAATACATAATGATGCTGAAGTAATGAGTGGCCTTTATGATGCTATTGAGCGGTTGGTTCCAGATCGAGAAGAAGCTAGCAGGCTTAGAAAGCAACTTCGAGCATACAGGATGGAAGAGGGGATATTTGGAAAGACTTCTTCCATAGAGGATAGGATCAAAATTCCTCCAGGAAGATGGCGGGAGTTTTATGGCGCAAAGACACCTGAATTGCAACATTTTGCAATTCGTGTTTTGAGTCAAGGATCAAGTGCCTCTCCCTGTGGAAGAAACTGGAGTGCCTTTAATCACATCCAAACCAAGAAAAGAAACAGGTTATTATCTTCAAGGTTGGAAGACTTGGTTTATGTGCACAGCAATTTACATTTGGCCTTAAGCAGTTTGGCCAAAGATTCTTCTAGCTCCTATCGCCCATGGTTTGAGCCTATTCCTAGTGTAGAAGAAGATTTTGGCATTGATGGTGACAGTGATGATGCAGATGAACCTCATGATGATGGAGTTCCATATATTGATGACTATGAGGATCACAATTCCAGTGCCTTTAGCGCCCCATGTACTCTTGATGATTTAGAGCCTTATGATATTACTAGTAGGCCACAAGAATAGAAGTTTTATCATATTTTAAGTTTTGTGAAACAAGTTCAAGGCTGATAACTATTTGACAATATGGATTTCCTTAAATTTTGAAACATGAAGACTATTTATACTTCATTTTGCAATCTGTAGTTTTATAATGCAATTTATGTTTGGAATTTGATCATGTGCAACTTTGCAAGTGTTTATGGGATAAAATGTTTTGCAATCTGCTATTTATGAGATGAAATGTTTAGATCTTGATTATATTTTAAATTTTCTGAATTTACAAATTTAAAGTATTTGAAAATTGGCATAATAGTTATCATGAATCATGATTAAGCTAATCCTTGATCTTTAAAGGTTCATTACTAAGTTGCATTGGAACGGAAACGGAAACGGATACGGATATGAGGAGGGACACGGATACAGCAAATTTTCAAAAAAACTGGACACGATACGGCAAGGAAACGGCTATATATATATATATATATATAATCTAACTAAAATTTAGCATTCATCATTTAATTTTAAAATCAAATAATACATATTTTAAAAAATATAAATATTTTATAATATATTAACATAACACAAATGTATTTATATAATAAATAACATTAATATATCTATAAATAATACTTTATAACATTTAATATATAAAAAAATATTTAATATATATTATATATAAAACATTTATTAATGAAAGTATTTAATATATAAAATTATAAATTACCTAAAATGTATTTAATATAAGTAACTTATAAAATATAAACTACCTATCCATACAATCACGATTTAGTAACTAAAACACAGTTCACATTTTAATAACTAAAACACCGTCAAAAGTATTTGATACCAAGTTGCTGCCTTGTATGCCCGCCGCTAGAGTGTTCCACACACCACTGAGTATTCCCGCCGCTACTGCCGAGTATTCCAATTTACAGATAAGTATTCCCAGCGTTGCTGCCGAGTGTTCTGCACAGTGTATACCAGACTATATACAAGTTTACCAGCGTTGCTGCCGAACCCCATCCAAAAATTCGAACCCGAATTGAACCTGAAGCTCGCCGAACCCGAACACAAACCATGTGACATAGGGTGAAAGTTGTTTTGTCTTGATCCTCTCGGTGGATCTGGATCTGGTTAAACCCACTGATGCCATCCAAAAATGAGATTTTTTTTACCAGCCAGGGTATCTAATACTTTATCAATAAAAGGGTATCTAATACTTGATCAATGAAAGGCAGAGTGAAATGGTCTCTTTTTGTTGCCTTGTTAAGCTCTCTATAGTCCACACATATCATAATGGAGTATAGGAGCTATAATCGTTTTCTCCTTAAGTTGCTCAAACGCTGCCATACATTGGTTTGTCCACACAAAATCTGCATCCTTAGTTAGCAGTGCAAACATGGGAGCTGCTACTTTGCTAAAGCCTTCAATAAATCTCCTGTAGTAGCCTGTTTGGCCAAGAAAGCTTCTTACATCTCTTTGCTTTACTGGTGGAGGCAAATTTCTGATTACTTCAACTCTATCTTGGTCAAATTAAATTCCTTGTGCAGATATATGGTGCCCCAACACTATTCCTTCATTCATCATCATTTCACATTTCTCATTGCTTAGACACAAACTCATCTCGAGACATTTCTTTAGGACAGCATCCGAATCATCCAGTGCTTGTTGAAAGGCTTCCAAGTTCCCCATAGGGTGTGAATTCATCCATGTCGATCTCCATTCTATCATTGACAAAATTTGCAAATATCTGTGTTGCATGGGTACCCGTACCGGGGGGTCGGGTACACGAACCAGTACCGGGTACACGTACCGGGTACTTGGGTACTTCAATGGTACGTCCCCA
>LPNX010780082.1:774415-807743 GCA_001517045.1 Pseudotsuga menziesii
GCAAATATACTCAGAACTGCCCTTTGAAAAGTTGCAGGGACATTGCACAACACAAATGGAAGAACCCTGTATGCAAATGTCCCTCGGGTACAAATGAAAGTTGTTTTATCTTGATCCTTTGGGCGGATCTAGATCTGGTTATACCCACTGAAGCCATCCAAAAATGAGAATTTGTTTTCCAGCCAGGGTATCTAATAATTGATCAATGAAAGGCAGAGAGAAATGGTCCTTTTTTGTTGCCTTATTAAGCTCTCTATAGTCCACACATATCATAATGTTCTATCTATAACAACGAGATGGTCAACTTTTCAACTTATGTTGTGGAAATCTTAGATTTAGATTAGGTGAACTTATGATCAAGGAAGGTAGTCCAAAATTATCCACCACCGACTGAGTTGATAATCAACAGAATCAGAATACACTCCCAACAAAATTGGACATGCAAGAGGAAGAACATACTGATAGGGATCTGAATGAAAAAGAAAGTGCTGATAAAGACCTGCAACCAGATACTGTGCAAAATCCTCCATTTCTTGAGATGCCGAGAAGTAGAGTTGAAGTTTAAACAGAGAATGCTATCGTTAATGAACTAAAACACTTGAATATACAGATTCCACTTCTTCAAGCCATTAGGAGAGTACCCATCTGCAAGAAGTTCATTAAAGAAACTTGCATCAAGAGGCCTGGAAGAATAAAGAAAGACCCTCCCACAATCAATGTTGTAGGGAAACTTGCAGATTTGATGGTGGGAAAGAATCAAGATTATGAACCCTAAGTATTTGGATCCAGGAAACCCAATGGTCGATGTCCATATCAACAAAGCTCTGATACAAAACACACTCAGAGACCTAGGGGCAACAATCAATGCAATGACTATGGACACAATGATAGCCTTAAATCCAAATTGTTCACTCAGGCAGACATCCACAGTGCTGCAGATATTGGACAGTTCCACAGTACGACCAGAAGGGATATTAGAAGACATTATCATCCCTAAGATATGTTTAGGGTTATTTAAGCCTTCTCATTACCGCCATCGTTAATACTGATACTGTAATACCCTAGTTGTTAAGCCCCGAACTTATGATCCTTCATGTGACTTATGTTCTCTTGCATTATGGACTTATCATATTTTATATGATTGTGGAATTTTGCTCCTTTTCATGATTAATTTAATTAAGGACTTATTATTAATGTTTGATAACATGACCTTGTACTTTAATGTTATTACTAGAATCTCTGCTATCTTTGAATGTTGTTAATGGTTGATTAAATAAACAACTGGCTCAGCAAAGGAAACTAAAAGAGTATGGGGGACCATGGAATCCACAAAGTGAGGGGGAATGGGGACATCCCTAGCACCTTATAACTTATTGTTGACTTAACTTTGTCCATCTCAGTTCATATTTGCACCTTGGTGAGATTAATAATGTTCGTCACCCAAACCTTGTACAACGAACCCTATTCTAAATAATTGTGGACTAAGGAGATATTTTTGCATATTGTTCACACCTTAGTGGGCCCATGTTGCATAGGGAACCCTCCTTGGGAATATATTCCCTCACATTTATGTGTTCATGGTCATTTATGAGCCCTTTTCCTAGTTTTTAGGGCTGTAAGCTATTTTCCAGCTTCCACTCTTACACCATGCATTGATGATCCTATTTTGTGCTTCCATGATATTTATGACCCCATTGGATGCCCTATCTCACCTATTTCGACCTCCTTGATGTTTTGTAACCCCTTTTATGCATTAATGTGCCTCCATGTGCTCTTCATGGCTCCACTCCTTAGTTTTTGGGTAACTCCTCCTCATGGTGCTAATTCAGGAAAGGGAATCTTTTCATTAAGCCACCACTCCACTAATTCAAGTTAATTATCCATGATGAAGCTTAAACCTTACCTCTCTCTAATTTGGGTTGATCCATTTGGGTTAGGGTGGTCCTTCTTATGCTGTAAATACATATGCCATCTCCTTGTTGAGGTTAATCTTGAGCTTTAGACCATGTGATTTATGCTATCAAACCGTGTTGGGAATGTTGATATTATTGAGAGTGTGTTGAGACTTAGAGAAAGTCTATTTGTTCCCTTTCTTCCATTATATCACTCTACTAGTCCAAGTTCTCACACAGAAAGCCAAGAAATGGGAATGGCGAGCTAGGTCACATCCCATAGGCAGTCGAGACAGACAAGAAAGTAGTAGTGGGAAGTGTTGTGTCTCTCGAAAGAGGTAGTTTCAAGAGTAGTGAGACTAATCCAGACTCTACCCGTGGATCCATGGTCTCAGCTCGGGGGTGACCTGTTCAAGCGAGGAAGGCTTGACGGTGTCTATGGCTAGGAGGAAAGTTGTCCTGCTGCAGCCAGTTGCTTATATTTGAGATAAATATTGCTCTTATGTTATGTTTTCATTACATTATTTTATTTGGTATATGTGCAATGATGGATGATTTGTTGTTGAGTGTTCAAGTATTGAATGTCAGGATCTGCATGGAGGAAGGATGAATCTCATATGGTATGGAATTTAGTTTATATTCTCATTACCTTCTTTCTATTCTTCTTCTTCAATAAATAAGGGTGGCAGAGATGTATTATATATGTAAAAGTAATCGATGGTTGGAGGGTGGCAGCCATACGATCTGATTTTTGTTAGTGGGAGATGACTGTAGGGGACAGTCATCGAGAGCCGATTTTGAGGGCTGTAGTTGCAGCCAGTTTTCTTGTTTGCTATGGTTTCGGTGTGGTTGTATATTGCAGCCTATGTATGCTCCATGATATGTGGTTTTCCTTGCTTTTTATGCTCACTAACAGCACACACATAATAACGCCGAAAAAGTAGATTAATTTGAAAATAATCAATGACATCAATACTTGGTTATTTATAAACTATGCTATCAAACAAACCCAAAATACATAAATTAGCTATTTACAACGAATATGATGTTTATCATGTATTATTGATGTTCTTGTTTCAATTATGAGCTTTAGCTTGCACTTTGGAAATTATTAATTGAGTGTCACAATTAATTATTTAATTAAGTGGCATAATTAAATGTCACAAACTTTAGTTATAATTGAATCTCTAGAATTTAATTTATTTGGGTGAATGGTTAATCACATCAATAGTAATTTATCTATATCCATTGTTCTTAAACCTTAGTCTTAATTTTAGCACCTTTGGCCTTATCTCAAGGTTAGGGACATCACAGATACTAATGTAATAGCTATGAAACTATCATTAGCATTGCCATAATAAGTGTGTAGGAGTGTTACAAGGTCATAAGAGTTCCATAGTATGCATAACTCTAATCTGAATAGCGAATCATATACAGCGATCTAACATAACTAGCAACCCGTCTAGAGAGACTATTAGGGATATGCTTATATCATTAATGGTAATCATACTTCCATTGTATGTCATAGCCGTACATTATGTATTAACATAAGATAGAACTCACTAGTTGTAGTAATCAAACTCATCTATTAAATCTAACCTATTGGTACTTGCAACTACGACAAAAGGGTATGGTTTCTAATGATGTAATTACTGTTACTTGTAATCACACAGATCACATTAAGTGTCACAAAGCACCATAAGCACACCATACCTAGTCACACCAATGTTATGCTAAGCTGTTACTACAAGTCTATTAGTCTCAATATGATAGAAACAAGGATCTTCACTGATTAAAGAATAAGCCAAACCAATCAATAGAGCTAAGTAACCTGAGATTCCATGTTACTGCTAACCTGGTGTAGTATTAAATGAGTAAACACAGCTGAATCATTATGGTAAACTATCTACTACTTGTGAATACCAAAAAGTTCAATATGTTCCTAACCAGTACTGTTGTTTCCATTGAATAGGCTGAATTGGGCGCTAGTATTGAGATTAGAGTGAATAAGAATGGGTACTATGGGCTTGTACAAATCGAATACCTATATGTTTACTTGTCATACTGATTAGTAGTAATGATTACGGGAAGAAGGTACGTGGAAACAAGCTTACAACGAACTATGTTAAGTTCATGTGCAGAGTGTGATTAGGCTGTTTTGTAACAACTACAACAAACCTATAAGCTTTAATAATGATTATCAATAGCGTTCACTGTAGCTTAGATTAGTATGGGCTTTATTAGGCAGATACAGGATAAGCAGAGTAATCAATGCGCTTAAGTAGAAGGGTTAGAGTTAATGTAATACTTAGTTTGATGTTTACGTAATGAATACATACTGTAATTAGTAACATATTCCACATAAGTTAGGCTATGTAATAGAACAGTAATACATATATAATAAATATGGAAACACTTATACACCTATCCAAGAAGCAGAGAGTAATAGTGAAACCAATGTATTGTATAAAATGGTGTGCAGGTAATAATGATCATACTCTTATTAATTACAGGTTTACAGCTATTTAGTATTCGCTTTGATATGATGAGTATTAATATTGATTGGCCCATTCTGTAACAAGTAAGAATAACAACAGTGATTACTAGTTAATATGGTATAACAAGCGCTCTATACTTGTACTAGTAATAGCATTGAAACCTTTACTCTATGTATATAATACAGGAACATTTAGCCATAGTAAGGTGTAAGCAACATATTAGCCATAATCAAGCATAGATCAAATCCCATTGCTTAATACAGCTTCAACCTCTGTAAACATGGACTCTATCATAACACTGATTTAATATGGGTATAAGCACCACAAGTACAGGCAACAAGCATTGTGAAACCGGAAAGGTTGAATAAGATTAGATAAGTTGCCTCATCATAACATAGTAACTCCAAGCTTAGCCCATTGCTTAAGATCAGTAGTATGTGTACATTATATATAACAGACTATGGTGGTCATACTGAACAAGCTCATGATGTTACACATTGTTGATTATTCCTAAGCAACATAGAGAGCCATTCTTTGGGAGAATGGAGGCACCTGGTCAGTTACCAAGAAATTAACCCAGTCTCAGACTATGGCCTCAGCCTAGGGCTGAGGGCCATTCTCTAGGAGAATGGAGGCACCTAGTCAGTTACCAGGAAATTAACCCAGTCCAGGATTGGGGCTGAGGGCCATTATTTGGGAGAAGGGCACCTGGTCAGTTACCAGGAAATTAACCCAGTCTGGGACTAGGACGCAGCTTGGGGCTGAGGGTGGGGCTAAGGGCCATTCTCTAGGAGAACGGAGGCACCTGGTCAGTTACCAGGAAATTAACCCAGTCCGGGACTAGGACCTCAGCTTGGGGCTGAGGGCCATTCTTTCGGAGAATGGAGGCACCTGGTTAGTTACCAGGAAATTAACCCAGTCCGGGACTGGGACCTCAGCCTGGGGCTGAAGGCCATTCTGTGGGAGAATGGAGGCACCTGGTTAGTTACCAAGAATTTAACCTAGTCCAAGACTAGGACCTCAGCCTAGGGCTAAGGGCCATTCTCTGGGAGAATGGAGGCACTTGTTCAGTTACCAAGTATTTGCCATTGAGTCATCTGATGCAACCTAGGGTTGAGGCACCTGGTCAGTTACCAGGTCATCGCCATAAGCCCTAGACTGGGTATTTGCAAGTGAGCACTCCTCTCCTTCATCTATGGGCTAAGAGACCTTCTCCAGGGACTAGCTACCCCTGGTTGAGAGACCTAGCACCTGATCTTGGTGGCAGCAAGGAGTTCAAGATAAAGCATTTAATAATTCTCCTTATTTATGAAGATGCACTTTGAGTGGGCATGAATGAATCATGAGGACCCTAAAGAACTCTTCAGACAATTTGTTATTGTCACAAAAACACTTGAATAACCTTGAAACCCTTGTCTTGGTCCAAGTGGCCATCAAATGAAGAACCAAGTGGCACAAGTCAAACACCAAAAAGACCTTTGAACCACAAAACATTAAAAGTCAAGGGTCAAAGATGAAAAAGAATGGAAGCCCTAATTCATCGTCCTAATTACATGGAAGCATATTATTGTTTGATGGAATATAAATAAAGAAGCATTCAACTCATTTCATTATCATTCATCAACAACATTTTTGGACTACTCCCAAAAGGACAAGTCAAGTTTCACAGCAGTGGTCTTCTTCTTTTCTAACGCAGCATTGGTTGACAAAGGAAACTTGGTGGTTGGGGTTATCTTTCTCTTCTTCCCTACTGTGACCGTCACTAGGGCTCTCTTCTTCAAGTCAACAGCAGCAAAAAGGCTGCTACAGTCACAGTTGCCCTAGTTGGGCTCTTCACAAGTGAACTCGAGCCCTGTTAGGGATGCCCTACAACAGCTACAGTCACGGTGGAAGATAGCAGTCACAGTGTGGTGGAAACGGAGCAGTCATAGATAGCAGCAGGAGGCTGCTACAGCTCACAGTGGGGTAGCTCATGTTAGCAGCAGAGAGTGGTGAGCACCTTCGAGCCCTGCTAGAGCAATTCTGCTTGCATCCGAGCCCTTCTAGGGCTATCTAACAGCAGCAGCAGCTCACGATGGTGGTTGTCTCAGTCAAACAGCGCTCGGAGTTAGCAGCAAAGTTGCCTCAGTCAAACAGCCCTCAGGGTTAGCAGCAAAGTTGCCTCAATCAGCAGCCCTCGGGGTTAGCAACAGAACTCCCTCAGTCAACAACTCTCGAGGTGGGTTTTGTCCTTAAAAGGTTTCCCCGTGAAAAATCTTGTGTTCAATTGTGTGAATATTTGTTTTACTGTTTGCATATCTTCCACTGCTGTTAATATCTCTAGTTCTATCTCAATTACAGTCTGCAAAATTTAAAATATCATACACATGTCAAATTTCAACATGGTATCAGAGCTTTGCTTGTGAAGCTTACAATGATTGAGCAGACCACTGTGGCCTCCATAGACCTTGGGACAATTGCAAACTGAGATAGCAGACTTGTTGATCAGAGATGGCTTCCAACACCTTTAGACCAGAGGAAAGAATTGAAGGGTCAACCAACTACAACTCATGGAAAGCAAGGCTTATGGCTACCTTCAAAGAAAACCATCTTGATGACTTGATCATCAATGCTATGGAAAAACCTACATCTATTGCAGGTAGGATAGCCTTTAAGAAAAAGCAAGCCAAGTCAAGAAGAATTATCTATGACTCAGTTAAGGAGACCTTCATGCTTGCCTTAGCACCATTGAAGACTGCCAAAGAATGCTTTGACACCTTGACAAATCCATACAATAAGAAAGCACCCAGTCTGAAGAAGAGACTTCGTACATTGAAGATGGAAAAAGATGAAAGAGTGGCCCCCTTCTTCACAAAAATTGCTCATGTAAAAGATCAACTTTCTGCCATTGGCATCCCTATAGATGATGATGATCTTGTACAAACTGTATTCGATGGTCTTCTCAGTTCTTGGGAAACCTTTCTGGCAACTGTAAGTGGACGTGAAACTCAGCCAAATTTTGATGGACTTTGGCATTATTGTTTGGAAGAAGAAGGCAGAATTCAAAGCAGAGCTAATGGCACTAAGGAAGGCAACCTTGTCCTTACAGCCAAGACAAAGAAGTTCAAGAAGTCCTTCCCTTCGAAGAAGAAAGAAAAGAAGCCACAAGGTAAGCAATTAGATGCATCAAAAATAGAATGTTTTAACTGTCATAAGATGGGACATTATGCCAGGGATTACAGGCAGCCAAAGAGAAGTTCAAAAGAAGATTCCATACATCTACAGCAGAGGAAGAAGAACCAAAGAAGAAGAAGAATCAAGAAGAGAATACTACTTGATCTTTGCTCTCTCTGGATCCATTGCCAACAATGCTAACTCTTGGTTAGTGGATAGTGAAGCTTCAAGACTTTAGACAGGATTCCATGAAGCTCTTACAAGCTACTGGAAGAAGTTCTCTAATCAAGTAGAACTTGGGAATGACACCACCTACAAAATCGAAGGAGTTGGTTCAATATCATTTCAACTTGACATAAGGACTGTTTTGCATATCAAAGACATACTATATGTCCCTGGCTTGAAGAAGAACCTCCTCTCGGTTGTTGGCATAGAAGATAAAGACTACAAAGTTATCTTCATGGACAAAAAGGTTCTACTATGGTCAAAGAATGAAAGGTTGAGTTCAGCTGACTAAATTGGAGTTCGAGAGGGAGGGCTTTACAAGGCATCCGGACACTCCACTCAAGCATTGGTTCACAACACAATCGACCCATGTCAATGAATTGCGGCATCGAAGGTTTGGACACCTTCATCATACAAATCTCCCTGGTCTTCAAAAGATGGTTACAGATTCCACTCATTCAAAAGTTCAGAGGGAGGAAGAAGAAGATGAGCCTCAAATTCCTAATGCTTCCTTAGAATCAAAAAGATCGACTGAAGAACTACCTGAGGCACTTGGACACTCCACTCAAGCATTGGTTCACAACACAATCGACCCATGTGAATTGTGGCATCGAAGGTTTGGACACCTTCATTATACAGCTCTCCCTAGTCTTCAAAAGATGGTTACAGATTCCCCTCATTCAGAAGTTCAGAGAGAGGAAGAAGAAGATGAGCCTCAAATTCCTAATGCTTCCTTAGAATCAGAAAGATCAACTGAAGAACTACCTGAGGCACCTCCCTCCAAGAGAATACCTAGTTGGTTTCGAGAAACATTGCAAGAAGTTGAGATGCATAAAGCTCCTCCTAGAGCCTTCAGAGAAAGCATAAAGCCCCAGAAGTACTCAGGTCTTGTGAGCAAGCTCATTGATGCATAACCTTCTACATTTAAAGATGCAGCAAGTCTACAGGTATAGAATGATGCCATGATCAAAAATGATGTGTGGGAAGTTGTCCCTAGACCAACAAGGAAGTTTGTGGTAATGTCTAAATGGCTTTACAAAACCAAGCATGTCATTGATGGCAGCATTGAAAAGTATAAAGCTAGATTTGTAGTCGTGGCTTCACTCAAATGAAGGCATACACTATGACGAAACTCTTGCTCTAGTCGCCAGATATACCACCATCAGGACTATCATCTCCCTCGCTGTTGTGTTTGGATTGAAACTCCACCAAATGGATGTAAAGACAGCTTTCCTTAATGGCAAGATTGAAGAGGAACTCTACATTGAACAACCAGAAGGCTTTGTGACTCGTGGACAAAAGTCCCATGTGTGTAAACTGAAGAAAGCCTTGTATGGGCTGTATGGGCTCAAGCAGGCCCCAAGAGTTTGGTATGCTAAAATTGATAGCTATCTTCATCGCTTGAGGTTCTCCAAAAGTATTGTTGACTCCAACCTATACTTTAAGGTTGTTCATAACCATCACATGATCCTAGGGATGATTTGTTCCTTACTAGAGAGGAACATATGATAGCCCAATGTAAGAGGGAGCTCACCTCTGAATTTGAGATGAAAGATCTAGGTCTGATGCACTATTTTCTTGGCTTAGAGGTCTGTCAAAAGCCAAATGGGATCTTCCTAACACAAGGAAAGTATGCAGTCGATATCTTGCAAAGATTTGGAATGCAGGACTACAAGTCAATGAGCATACCCATGACAACAAACCTGAAGAACTTACATGACTCAACCACTTGTTCAACTGCTGTGGATCCTACTCAGTATCCACAACTCATTGGATCCTTGATGTATCTAGTGCATACGAGACCAAATATTTGTTACACAGTGAATGCATTGAGTCAATTCATGTCTGATCCAAAGCACATACACTGGGTAGTTGCTAAACATGTGCTCAGTTATGTGCGAGGTACTATTATGTATGGGCTCAAGTATACTTCCAGCAGTGGAGTAATGTTAGTCGAATATGCAGACTCTAATTGGGTTGGTAGTGCAGTAGACCGAAAAAGCACATCAGGCTAACGCTTCAGTATGGGATCGGCAATGATCTCTTGGTCCACCAGGAAACAAGGCTCCATAGCTCAAAGCACAGCTGAAGCCGAGTATATTGCTACCAGTGATGCCTGCAAAGAAGCAGTTTGGCTTAGGACACTTCTCTCTGATCTGTTTAATGGAAAGCTTGAGTCAACTATTATTCATTGTGATAATCAGAGTTGCATAAAGATTTCAAAGAACCACGTGTTTCATGACAGGTCAAAACACATTAAAATTAACCCAATCTGGGACTGGGGCCTCGGCCTAGGACTGAGGGCCATTATCTCGAAGAATGGAGGCACCTGGCCAGTTACCAGAAAATTAACCCAGTCCAAGACTAGGACCTCGGCCTAGGGCTAAGGGCCATTCTCTAGGAGAATGGAGGCACCTGGTCAGTAACAGGAAATTAACCCAATCTGGGACTGGGGTCTCAACCTGGGGCTGAGGGTGTTTCTCTGGGAGAATGGAGGCATCTGGTCAGTTACCAGGAATTTAACATAGTCAAGGACTAAGACCTCAACCTGGGGATGAGGGCCATTCTCTGAGAGAATGGAGGCGCTTGGTTAGTTACCAAGTATTTGACATTGAGTCATCTGATGCAACCTGGGGCTAAGAGACTTGGTCAGTTACCAGGCCATCACCATAAGCCCTAGACTGGTTTTGAGCAAGTGATGCAGTCCTCTCCTTGATCTATGGGCTAGGAGACCTTCTCCAGGGTCTAGCTACCCCTGGTTGAGAGACCTAGCACCTGATCTAAGTGGCAACGAGGAGTTCAAGATAAAGCATTTAATAACTCTCCTTATTTATGAAGATGCACTTTGAGTGGGCATGAATGAATCATGATGACCCTGAAGAACTCTTCAAACAACTTGTTGTGGTCACAAAAACACTTGAAGAACCTTGAAACCCTTGTCTTGGTCCAGGTGACCATCAAATGAAGGACCAAGTGGCACAAGTCAAACACCAAAAAAACCTTTGAGCAACAAAACATTAAAAAGTCAAGGGTCAAACATGAAAAAGAATGGATGCCCTAATTCATCTTCCTAATTACATGGAAGCATATAATTGTTTGATGGAATATAAATAAAGAAGCATTCAACTCATTTCATTATCATTCATCAACAACATTTTTGGACTGCTCCCAAAAGGACAAGTCAAGTTTCACAGCAATGGTCTTCTTCTATTCTAATGCACCATTTGGTTTACAACGGAAACTTAGTGGTTGGGGTTATCTTTCTCTTCTTCCCTATTGTGACTGTCACTAGGGCTCTCTTCTTCACGTCAGCAGCAGCAAAAGGGCTGCTATAGTCACAGATGCCCTAGTTGGGCTCTTCACAAGTGAACCCGAGGCCTGTTAGGGCTGCCCTACAACAGCTACAGTCACGGTGTGGTGGAAAGGGAGCAGTCACAGATAGCAGCAGGAGGCTGCTACAACTCACGGTGGGGTAGCTCATGTTAGCAGTACAGAGTGGTGAGCACCTTCGAGCCCTGCTAGAGCAGTTATACTTGCTTCTGAGCCCTTCTAAGGGTATCCTACAGCAGCAGCAGCTCATGGTGGTGGTTGCCTCAGTCAAAGGGCCCTCAGGGTTAGCAACAGAGTTGCCTCAGTCAAACAGCCCTCGAGGTTAGCAGCAGAGCTGCCTCAATCAACAGCCCTCAGGGTCAGCAACAGATCTACATCAGTCAACAGCTCTCAGGGTTAGCAGCAGGGTTGCCTCAGTGAACAGTTCTCAGGGGGTAGCAGCAGGCTACCCACAGCCCACGAAGATGGCAACAGGCTACTAACAGTCACGATGGTAGCAGCAGACCTTCGTGGCAGCAGCAGTGAGGTGGCAGCAGGTGCTCTCAGCCCACGATGGCAGCAGGCCATCCACAGTCCATGGTGGCAACAGCAAGTGAGGCTGCTAGGGCTTCCAGCTCTCATATAGTAGAAGAATACAAGCTGTAACAGCTTGGTTCGGTAACTTTGATTTACATTCATCTCAGAGTTATGCTGAACAAAACTGGTGTAACTATCTTCTCATGTACAAACTAAGTCATCTCATTTAGAGGATGAATTATTAATGCTTTGGGGTTTTTGTCCTTGAAAAGTTTCCCTGTGACAAATCTTGTGTTCAATTGTGTGAATATTTGTTTTACTGTTGCATATGTTCCACAGCTGTTAATATCTCTAGTTCTATCCAAATTAGAGTGTGCAAAATTTAAAATATCATACACATGTCAAATTTCAACATGCATATCAAGCTATGTATGATGCTTACTCTATTACTATGATTTCCCTTTATTATACAACAAGCTAGTGATAACAAATATGATAGTATATAAGTGTGATTGAATATACATAACGTGCCCATAAGTGATGATATGCGTAATTACAAGGGTTAGTTGCCACACCTTACGTATCAGCTAATTCATGTAATCTCTAGCCTCATGTTTATCCTACAATATCTTCCTATTCAGAATGTGTAAGATTAACACAAGGTTGACTTGTAAGCACTAACATAATGAGGTAATGATATAACAATAATGAACACTAACCTCTTGCTTTCAATATAGTGTTTAAGTTCACACTTACTATACTTACATAATGAATAATCTGTTGATTTTTAAGCAGCATCGAGAGCCATTCTCTAGGAGAATGGAGGCACTTGGTCAGTTACCAGGAATTGGATACCAATCTAGGACTGAAGCTCAACCTGGGGCTGAAAGCCATTCTCTCGAAGAATGGAGACACCTGGTCAGTTAGCAGGAATTGGATACCAGTTTAGGACTGAAGCTCAGCTTGGGGCTGAAAGCCATTCTCTAGGAGAATGGAGGCACCTGGTCAGTTACCAAGAATTAGATACCAGTCTAGGACTGAAGCTCAGCCTGGGGCTGAAAGCCATTTTCTAGGAAAATGGCTACCAAGAGCCATTCTCTAGGAGAATGGAGACACCTGGTCAGTTACCAAGAATTTGATACCAATATTGGACTGAAGCTTAGCCTATGGCTGGGAGGGATTCTCTGAGAAAATGGGGGCACTTGATAAGTGGACTATGGGACCTTGTCAAGGGAATGACCACCCCTTGTTGAAGTACCTAGCACATGATCTTGGAGAACAAGAATAATCCTCCTTATTTATGATGATGTACTTTGAGTAGACACGTGTGGACCATAGAGACCAAGATAAAGGTCTATGATGACTTGTTAAGAAGCTATGGTTATGGGACCCCAGTGATGGTCCAACTTCCAAGACACCACCACTAAAGGGGCCAAAAGCCCATCAGTAAAGGACCAAGAACCCAGTAAAGATTAAAAAGATCAAAAAGTCAAAACCAAAAGATTAGAAGCCCCTAAGGGTGGTTTCCTTAATTTATGGATTTATCTCTCCCAATGATGGATTATAAATAGAGAAGCATTCTCATTTGAAGAACAAAGACTTCATACAGGAGAAAAGGTTGGTTGACGTAGAAACTGGGAATGGATGGTACACATGGAATGACAAACAAGGTGTGGAGCATCACGTGGCTGAGAAAGTTCATACCAATTCCAGCAAAAGCTGAGAAAGTTAAAGGCAAAACACTGTACTTGGAATAAGGAGGAATTTGGGGACATATTCCAAGAAAAGAAGCTTCTCAAAGACAAACTAGAAGAACTTCAAAAGGAAGGCATGAACAATGGGTACACTGATGACCTGAAACATAGAGAACATGTCCTACTGGACCAGCTTAATGCTCGGGAACGACAGGAGGAGACCTATTGGAAACAAAAATCTAGGAACCAATGGTTACAGGAAGGGGAGGGAAATACAAAATTCTTTCATCACAAAGTGGTCCAAAACCGTAAACAGGCAAAACTAATGAGGTCAAAAAAAGATAATGGTCAATACGTTGAAACAAGGGAAGACATGGAAACAAGACAAGTTCAGCACTTTGAAACCATCATGAAGGAAGATCAGCTAGACAGGTCTGAAGACATCAGGAAGATTACTAGATGCATCCCAAGGCAAGTTACAGCAAACCAAAGTGTTGAAACCTATGGAAACCTGTGGAATTCCAGGAAGTGGAGGAAGTTGTTAATCAAATGGTGGATGGAAAAGCTTTGGGACCTAATGGTTTCACAACCAATTTCTTCCACCACTTCTGGGATTTAATCAAGGACAAAGTTTGGAAAATCGTTGAGGACTCTAGGAGGGATAAAGGAGTTCTAAGAGCATTCAATTCCACCTTTCTAACTCTCATCCCCAAAAAGGATGGGGTTGACTCTCCTAGTAAATTCAGACCTATAGCCCTACAAAGGTGTTGGCTAACAGATTAAAGCCTATCCTCCCGAATTTGGTGGCCCATGAACAATCAAGGTTTGTGGAAGGGCGCCAGATTCTGGATATAATCATTTTAGCCCACAAAATCATCCACTCTCTGAAAGTTACTTAAAAACTAGGTATGTTGTTGAAGCTTGATATCTCAAAAGCCTATGATAAATTAAGTTGGCAATTTATGAAAGAAATGCTTGAGGCTTATGGTTTCCACAAGGAGTGGGTTCGATGGATAATGAATATTACTTCAACTACTTTCTTCTCTATTCTCTTAAATGGAGCCCCTAGTAGAACTTTTAAACCTTCAAGAGGCATCAAACAAGGGGATCCTCTATCCCCCTTTTTGTTTATCCTAATGGTCGAGGGGATGAGCAGGGTTATCAAAAATAATATTGCAAATAGGGAGCTCAAGGGGTTGAAACTCCACATCGGTTCTGAAACCATATCCCATCAACAAATTATGGATGATAAAATGCTTATGGGACACTCATCGATTCAAGAGGCACAGGTTTTGAAGAAATGCCTGAACACCTTTTCAAGGGCGTCTAAGCTGGAGGTAAATAACAAAGTCCCAAGTCTTCTTTTTTAACACCCCCAGGATTCCTCAACAAAACATTCTACGTATCCTGGGATTCCAGGGGAGCTCCCTTCCATCCAACTATCTTGGTGCACCACTTGCTGAAGGGGTGATCAGAAAAGTCTCTTGGGAAGATTTACTGGATCAAATGAGAAGAAAATTGAATAACTTGGCTTTTAGACCTCTCAAATTGGCAAGAAGAGTAGTTTTAGTGAAAGCAGTGCTTCAAGCCATGCCCATATATCTATTTTCTACCTTGGCTGCTCCAAAATCGGTTCTAAAACAGATCAAGGCAATTCAAATACAATTCTTGTGGGGAGGCAATTAGGACAATCATAGATGGGCTCTGGTGAGCTGGGACATAATCTATAAACCAAAGGCTCAAGGTGGTCTGGGATTGAGAGACCTGGAGAAAAACAGTAAAGTCCTGGGAGCGAAAATTTGGTGGCACTGAGTGTCACACAAAGAAGAGCCATGGGAAAACTTATAGCATATTAAGTATGCTCAAGGAAAACCAAAACAAGATCTCATAAGATTTAATGAAGGCATGCAAGGATCCCATATCTGAAATTATGCTCATGCGAACAGAGGGATAATCCAAGATCATAGCTTTTGGGAAGTAAGGGAAGGACATGATGCCAATTTCTAGAACGATTCATGGCAGCAGATGCCAAAGATCATTTCACAGATTGACATCCATACTAGTTGTACTAGAGCCAAGGAATTGGGGCTAACAAAACTCCATCAATTATGGAGAGAAGCGCAAGACAATGAAGAATTCTATGAATGGCACCCACAGGAGTGGTGGAATCAGAGATTCTCGGCTCAAGACATTCACAAGAATGTGGAGGTCGTTCAAGAACATTGCATTCACATCCAAAGAGGACCCAATAAATTGAGATGAGGATATCAATCTAAAGGAATTTATAACAGAAGAGAGGCTTATAATCTTACGTTCAACCAAGAAGAAATACAGCCCAAGGATATCTAGAATGTGATTTGGCAATTTAATCCTTGGACCAAAATTGCAACCTTTATCTGGTTGGTCGTTCACAGACAAATCCTGACAAGAAAAAATTTAATGAAAAGCGGCATGAATGGGGCACTTTTTGGTGTGCCCTATGTGAACATGAAGAGGAAATTATGAATCATCTCCTACACTCCTGTTCATTGGCTTCCTCCCTATGGGACTTGGGAGCTGAAATTTTTAGGAGGCCATATCGTGTGAGAGGCCAACCCCACCAAACGATAAAAGCATGGGATAAGGAGGCTTACAAAAACCCAATTATTCATAAAATCTAGCTTATGTTCCCTGGAACTTTGATGTGGGCAATTTGGAAGGAAAGAAATGGCAGAGTCTTTGAAGGAATGAAAAACCTACTTCAAACAGTTTGGAACCAGGTTAATAAGCATATAGAGGAGACTATCAAAATTACCCAGTGGAACGAGAAAGACTGGGAGATGGATGATACTGAAAAACGAATTTTGAATGGATGGGGACTAGATTGCTGCCTACAAGGATGGAAAAAAAATTAAGGTAAAGAGAGTGCCCCCTGCCAGTCCGAGTACCTGGTTTCCACCCCCAAGTGGTCATTTCAAGTTAAATTTAGATGGTGCTTCCAAAGGGAATCCTGGATCGAATGGGTATGAAGGACTTATCTGGAACAGTGATGGCAGTGTTATCAAACTCTTTCATGGGAATATAGGACAGGACACTAACAATGCAGCGAAGCTAGAGAGCTTACTTCAAGGGATCAAGCTCTCCCTCAAGAACCGGTGGGAACCTTTGATAATCGAAGGCGACTCCCATATCATCATCCAGATGGCCAAAAAGCTACAAGGTGGACAAACTGTTGTTAAAATCATGGATAGCTGGCGTATGACGTATCGGGTGGAGCGACTGGCTGATCTCATCAGAGGGCGCCACGCTTGGGCCTTCTCCCACGTCAAACAAGACGAGAATAAGGTGGCAGATTTGATGGCCAACATAGGCGAAAAGAGTGGAGAGCGAATAGTGGAAGGCCAACTGCCAAAGGAGGGGGGTAACGAGTGGCAGACTCAATGCTCACACTTAGCGGCCCAGGACCTTAAGCTCGTCCGAGAGATGATGGGGCGCACGAGGCAAACCTCGGGTCACAACGAAGTACATGCGTCTCCCTCTTACATCTCCGGGAGTCATAATCACCTTTCATCATTGCTCGACACTGATACCTCCATATTGCGCTGGGATATGAGTTCCCAGGATATCCCATCTATTGCCATTAATGAGGAAATCTTGCAGCCAGGTTCGGCCTCTGCAAGGCAAGGTACGAAGATCTGTGGAGAAGAGTAGATAAATATGTTGGTGTACCATGTTAATAAATAGCAAGTACAAAGGAATTAGTATGGTTAACCAAATTAGGATGAGGACTGCAGCTATTTATTCGACATATGGTTCCCCTCCTCGTATTCGACTTATTCTCTTCCTGAGGTGGTTTGTTGTGAGAAAGAGAGAGTGGGTAGGATATCAGTTTGAGAACCAGGCCCCGTTCTTGATGGCTCCCAAAAGACAAGCGCAGGGGGGTAGGAAGGGAGGCAATGGAGGGAGGAAGAAGCCATCCCGTGAAATGTAGAAACTTGGGCAAGCAACTCACTTTTTCGAGGGCATATACCTCCTATAAACTGATAGGAAATTGAGAGGGTGGAGCATGACCTGTGGAACCAAGTGCAGGCCATGGATATGAAAACCATCAAGGTGAAGGTGGAAGAATGTATCAGTATTAGTGATCCTGGTACCACGACTGTGAGACTCTCTGCTTATGACAGTATGGTCACTACCCATTGGGTCACTAAGGAACTGGTAGCCCACGTCCTAATGAACAGGGAGAACAAAGCGTTAGGCAAGGAGGAACCAATTAAAGCCTGGAAAGAGCACTACCACGATAACCACATAATAAATAAATAAAATTGATAGTATTGCCCTGAAGCTTGGAATCGCACTAGAGATCGAAGTTGCGGAGGTTGGCATGTATATGGATCGTCTTTGAGGTTCCTACCCTATTCACTTGAAAGTATTGCCCTGAAGCTTGGAATCGCACTAGAGATCGAAGTTGCGGAGGTTGGCATGTATATGGATCGTCTTTGAGGTTGCCAAAGTTCCAACTTGCAGTTGCGAAGGATACCAAGCTTGGGGGTCTTCGCTCGAGAACCATGATCCACTGAAACGTGCCCCAAGCTCCGAAGTGAAGGATTACGGGTCTGCTTCAGGGGTTTGGTTTCATCTATCTGCTATTGTCTTTTATTGTCTAGGGTGAAGTTAGTTTTTAGCTCTGTTATGCTTTTAGTTATGTTTATGGTTGTAGTTGTAGTAAGATGGACGAAGATATGCAGTCTCTTTTTGTGGGAAGTATATGACAGTTGCTAATGTAGCCAGTTGTAATGGGGAAAAGCAAGGATAAGTTAGTTGCGGGATTAGATAAGAGGAACAACTTTTTGTGATAAAGTTTTTTAGACAGTCACGCAAAAATCTGGGGCAAGCTAGGCCCTGTAATAACTGACTCTTATGTACTGAAGTTTTATATAATATAATCTTCTTGCTTACAAAAAAAAAGAAAAAGGTCACTTTATTAAATAAAGTCCTTCTCACCTTTTAAAAATGCTAGGGATCACTTTTAAAGTGTCCTTGTCCACCCAAGGGTATGAATGGACAAACACTTCTTAGGTAAAACTTCAACAAATAAAATGATGTATACCACTTAGTATGTGATGAATAGTGGAGGCCATATTGGTACAATGCTTAGCTTCTTGTTTACATTCATGATTCATAGTAGCCATGGTATTGAAAGTTGATACGTGATTGATTAGGTAGCTAGTATGAGCTAAGAGCTTACATAAAGTAAGCAGAAAGTATGTAGTATTGGTGAATACAAAGGTATAGCCATGATTCCCTAATTAACATGATGGTTATAAACACCCATGAAACCCTATTATGTATGATCCTTAAAGCTCGTAATGGCGCTGAATAACTGTACGAACATGGACATTGGTTAAATCTCTATGATAAGCATAACAGCTTAGAGAAAGACTAGCACTAAGTATAAACGTTCTCTGATTCACCTTGTATGTAAGAGGTTTTGTTTAACCTTACTTAGGCAAATAGCTATGTCATAATAAGTTGTATTCACATTACCTTCTGTAAACTTGATCTCGTATACTAATGATTACTACTATAAGTATAACCATAACAAGGAGATTACATATCCAATATGGTTAAGAACACTTCACCACCATGTTACTTGATCTAATTACGTATTAGCTTGTCTAAAATTTGAATAGAGAGGTTATTATGTTTCCATAATGAACACATCTTATATATAATATGTGTTTACCTATAAGCTTCATGTAGTTGTTAGTGTTGATTTTTCCTAAGCAGCATCGAGAGCCATTCTCTTGGAGAATGGGGGCATCTGGCCAAAGACCAGGATGTGGAACCAGTCCAGCACTGGGGGAACTCGGCCTAGAGCTGAGTAGCCATTCTTTGAATGGGGACATCTGGCAAGTACCAGGATGTGAAACCAGTCCAGCATTAGGGGAACTCAGCCTTAAGCTAAGTAGCCATTCTTTGAATGGAGACATCTGGTCAAGGACCAAGATGTGGAACCAGTCCAGCACTGGGGGAACTCAGCCTAGAGCTGAGTGGCCATTCTTTAAATGGAGGCACCTGGTCAGTTACCAAGAAGATGAACCAGTCTAGGACTGTAGGACTCAGCCTAGGGATGAGAGCCATTCTCCGAGAGAATAGAAGCGCTTGGTCAGTTACCAAGTATTTGACCTTGAGTCAAATGATGCAACCTAGGGCTGAGGCACTGGTCAATTACCAGGACATCACTATAAGTCCTAGACCAGGTCTAGGCATGTGAGGCACTCCTTCCTTGATCTATGGGCTTTGTGACCTTCTCCAGGGATTAGCTACCCCTGGTTAAGACACCTAGTACCCTATCTTGGTGGCACAAGGAGTTTGAGATAAAAGCATTAGTAATTCTCCCTATTTATGATGATGTACTTTGAGTGGGTATGAAGGACCCCTATGACCACTTGTTTTGACCACAGGGCAGTTGAAGAAGGCTAAAAGGTAAAAGTCAAAAATACATAAGGACCCTTGGACCACACTAAGGAGTCAAAATGAAAATGCAAAAAGGTCATTAGTACCTTAAAGAAAAAGTCAAAAGGGTAAACGAATAAAACCCTATTATTTTATTCTTTTGTGTATGGTGATGGTCCACTTCAAGGGACTCAAAGGCTATAAAAGAAGGTCATCTTCAATTCATTTGATACACACACTTCTACATTATCATGAGCTGCTTCACTGAAGGATTTTTATTGATCTTTGTCCTCTCAAGTTGTTTTTGGTGATCTTCATCTTTGTGCCCTAGCATGGCGGTTGCTGCTAGCTAGGGCATCACTCAGCAGCAGCAATCTCTTTCCATCCACGGCTAGTAGGAGGACAGAACTAGGGCTTCACCTCATTCTTCATCTTCCTCACGATAAACTGGTGCAGCTGAAGAAATTCACGGGCAGCCCTTCTTCCACTTTGGGTCAGCCCTAAACTGACCATACTAACCTCCATCTGTCTCATCCAATTCACAGGAAGGCAGAACGAAGTTTGAGCAGCAGCACAGAACCCTCAGGCAGGTACAGCAGACTCCGGGCAGCCTCGGTATCCTCATTAATAGACTCAGAACAGTCTCAGGCAGCAGTCCTCAGTCTCGAGCAGCAGTCCTCCATCTCGGGAAGCCTCAGCATCACTCTCGGGCTGTCTGTTTTTTGGCTTCGGGCAGTAGGCTAAGATCACAGGCAGCCACAGAGAAGCTTCGGGCAGCACACTGAGATCACGGGCAGCCACAGAGAAGCTTTGGGCAGCACGCTGAGATCACGGGCAGCCACAGAGAAGCTCTGGGCAGCAGGTACAAATCTCGGGCAGCCCTATTCTTTGGTCCAGGCAGCTTGATAAGGACTAGGGGCCTAGGGCATCAGTATATCAGATCTCGGGCAGCCTCAAAAGTTCAGGCAGCTCTCAGCAGCTTGGGCAGCAAACCCTAGTTTGCAAATTTCTGAGATACATGTCCTTTGTGGAAATTTTTGGTTAAGGGTGAAATTGTTCAAACCCTAATTTGCTATTCTGCTAAGGGATGAATTACTAATGCTTTTGGGGTTTTTGTCCTTTAAATGTCTCCCCATGAAAACATCTGGTGTTCATGTGTGTTGATGTTTTGTTTATCTACTGCACTTGTCTTATTGTTATCTTACAGTCTGCAAAAATTAAAGAATACATGCTATTGCTAAAATTCAACAGTTAGTACTACTAATTCCATTGATTATACAACATGTGAAAGCTTATCACTATTAGTTTTTAGATGATGAAGACTAGAAACCTCAGATCAAAGCAATAGGTATATATGGGTAATCAAACATATGATAGCTAACATAACTAAAACAACCAAGCAGTTACAGATCCTAGCTTAGTTAATCACGGTAATTGACATATCAATCACGGTAACAGAAGAATTGCTAATGGCAAATAAAAAAATCCAAATGCATTCCCTGTAAAGAATGCTAAAAAAGAAATGATTCATAGTAGTTCCTCTTCAGTTTTTTGAATCCAGAACAATAACAATAAGTTAGGAACACTGAAGCAACAGGAAATTCAGAGATTTACCAATTTGTTCGCCATGGCTTGCAAATCTATCCTAGGAACCAGCTTTATTGTTACTCTTTGTCTTACATTATCAACATCCATGACCTGAGCAATGATAAACATTAAACCACCATGTCAAAAAACTAAAACACTAAATATAAATTACCTCACTGAGAAGTTGTTTTCAAACCACATGCTCACCTTTGCAAGGTCACCTTTGTATGTTCCAATTTTTACACGCACCCATGTATCCTTGGAAAGCTCGACTGATTTACTTTCTACTGAAAGCACATCAGTCATTTCCTTGATAGGAACAAGTGAAACCTTTGCAGAATATATATTTCGAAGCCCTTTGCATGCCTACATTCACAAAAGGCTCGGTTAGGGGCAAATTACTATGAAGATAAGTAAATGGCATACATTTAATACCAGATGGCAGACATTACCTCCCTAACATGGGCCTCTCTGTCTGCTTCAATATAAAGGTAGCCTTTCAGATGATCAAGAGCAACAGCAGACCTTATCTGCAAATCTGTCCCCTGGGATTGCATGTCAATGTACTTTTGCATAAGACAAACAGCTGCCTCCCGTTCATGTCCTATCTGAAGCAGACAAGTCATGAAATAGAGTTAGCACATTCAGATACATCAATAGAACAGTTACAACAAATTGATCTTGGCATTTAAATTTCTGCACCATACCGAACATTTGACCATCCACAACTTTGGGTCCTTAACAGACGGTAATAAAGCTTGTTGTTCAACATCAGTAGTTTCTTCATCATATTCAACGTGGTCTGACCGTGCTGCATATCTTTGCTGTATCAATCTTTCCAGATCTTCAACATCCTGCTCTTGCTCATCTCGAGCGAGGAAAGGACGGCGGTGCATTCGAGTGTCCTCTTCATCTTGTAAATCAGCTCCCGCGTCATTGATAAAATCTGTTTCACAAAAATAATAAGAAACACAATCAAAGATTATATCAGAAAAACAGCAAAGGCCAACAGCAAATTAGCAAGAAAACAAAGCAATACAGTTATAAAGGAGATCCCAAAAATTAGGCCCTTTCAGGCTCTACTGCAATCTGGAGATATAACAAAACATCTGATTCCTCTGGTGCATCTTTAAGCAGCCGTGGTAGATTGACACAGCAACAAAACACTAGAAAAGAAAATGGTGCTAACGATAAAGAATGTAATATCATACTAGAAATGGCTAACAATTAAGCCTCAAAATGTGTTTTTTGTTTAAACTGATGGCTCCACACTATGGTGGAAAGCTTTAAATAGCTAAAAATACGTACTGGTAAAACTTTTAACCAATGGCTTTGGCTCCATAAAAATAGAAAAAGCTTCAGCTACGTAAATAGTACCAATTTCATATTCTTCTAAGCAACTACCTTTCTCTTTACCCGGATCATTGACTGGAACTGGTTTTTCCAACTAATAGCTCTTAAACTACTGCGGGTGAAACTGATTCCTCCACGGGCCTTGGAACTAACTCAGCAGGGTATATAAGAAATTCATCTTTATACAGAACAGATTCTGGGATGGATCCATCGTATTGTGGCTACGTATTTGAATATTGATCTGCTGGGACAAAAACAACTACGGGATCTGCTAACCAATGACTATGCATGTGCTGCTTGCTGGCATAGGAATATAAACTAATAACAACGTAAGATTGTAATTTGAGGAAAAAAAACTATTCTAGTTTTCATTGTAGTATGACCGTAATGAAAATAGGGAATGTATTAAGTAGTGGGTAAGTTATAGTATACTAGCAATTATAGCTAATAGGAGTTTTCTCTGTTTCCTAATCCATAGAAAATAGTCTTGGCCGCTCCCAAACAAACTGTAACCTCTAAAATGCCCATTTGAATTTTTTTTGCGACTAGTAGACGCGATAATAAATAAAAAATGCAAAATCAAATAAGATTTACCTTCTTCTCCCTCTTCTTCGTCCTCGTCTTCGTCACTTGCAACAAGTGCGGTGTCATCGATGAAAGCCGAAGCCCTTCTATGCTTCTTATTTCTTGGAGTCTCATCCTCCTCCTCGTCTTCATCTTCTTCGGCCACATCGTCGATGAACAGAGACCTCTTGTATTTTTTGCGTTTTCGACTCGAACCCGCGTCCTCCTCTTCATCATCCTCCTCCTCTTCGTCCATTAACTCTTCTTCCTCTTCAGGCTCCTCCTCGTCCTCGTCGTCGTAGTGCCGCGGCATGGTTGCCCTAACCTGCAACAGGTCGTAAGTAACTCAGAAGGGGCCAACGACTTTGTGCATAGCCGCTAACTTTGCTGTTGTAGAATGGTAAATTAAAGGATTTTTTTTAACAGTGGTCGATTGAATTGACTGAAAAAACCAAACACATTTACCGCTGTGAACTGTTGAGATCATGTATGTTGTCTGACCCATATTTTATTTGGTCAAGTTTGTAAACAGGGAAACAGGGGTGAAGGAATTTGAGTGTTGAGCAATGATCTCGACCACAGTGGAAGAACCAACTGAAGCAGATAACCAAAGCAGAATTCAAAAGGAGATAAACTGGTGGCAGAATGGGTGGCCAGCAACAGGTCGTAAGATCGAGTTCGAGGGCAATTGGGGTTTTGCTCTATACGTCTAAACCTACTGAATCTTACCGAAAAATGCCAAAAATGATATTCATAAGATGAAAAACCAGAAGAAAAAAAAGCCCAAAAACTACATACCTTCAATGAATAAAATTGGGGCTTTTTCCCAAACCTTACGATATGCTCACGATATGCTCCCGAGTGTAGAGAAATGAAATAAACAAGGGAGAGGAGGTCAATTTATAGGGGAAGGAGAAGAGTTGTGGTCACCGTCTCAACTCAACGAAGAGAAGTGCCATTGCTACCAACAAGAACAAAAATCCCAAATGAAAGGGGAGGGATTGGGATTTCCCCTCTCCTGCTCCTCCTCTTCTTATTCTCAGTGTCGTCTCTCTACTTTACTTCTGTGATCGCCTCCACAACGGAATTCCAAGTAATTATTGGTTATTACAGATAATATGATTCATAAAAATTATAAATTAGGTTAGCCCTCCTTGTCGTTTCATCATTTGTGGTTTCGCTTGAATTTTGTCGGGGGATGTGTAAAAACAAGACTACAATTATTATTTATGAGATCAATCAATGGTAATTTTTGTATCATGCTTTGTGAGTATTCTTCACTTTGTGAGCTATTATCACAAGGGGTAGCGTTTAAGCACTTGTAACATTATAAGGCATGCTGGCTATAATGGAAATCGTCAAATCCTAAGATTTGATATTATGCCAGTGTTCTCCGATTTGCAAGATATTAGTTTAAACGCTTTAGTGTGTTATATTACACGTTGGTAAAAGTCTTATTTTTGCAATATACTAGCAATTGTATCTAGGGGTGCAATAAAAGAACGTCATGTTGTAAGCTAAGCAAGGAGATGTGGACATATACAACAAGAAAGACAATTTGAAGTATTGAACCACAAATTTTAGTAAATAAAATCTTATGGTTGATACAATAATTTAAAACATTATATTCTTCACATAATTGGCCATTACATTATCGGAATTTCAAAAGTAATCATGAAAATTATTTTTCTCTAATGAATTGTTAGTTAGTTTTTGTAGTTCATTGTAGATGCAAAAATTTTATGGATCAATCTACTAAATAAATAAAAATAATTCATTATTGATAAAGGTTAGGGAGTAAAATATTATTTCAAGATTAACTTTGCACAAATTAGGATAATTGATTTTGATAAAAGATGCTTGCAGTCAAAGGTGAAGTAAGTGATTTTCAGTTGCAGTCTATGGTTATGATGAAAAAGAAGGCTTGTGTTTGTCCACCTATCGGGTGTAACCATGGAAACCTTTGATGCTAAGACCATAATCTAAACGCTCATGGAAAGCGAGAGCCATCGATCATTTCACATGGGCATATTTGTTAGCTGCTCACTACTCCTCGCTCCACAACCCACTCCTCTCCGGCATCCACAGCGTAGCTCCACCTTCCCCCTTCTCCCACATAGCCCTCCACAGGGCAACACCTACCTCAGTCGACCATCTACCCTACCTCCTAACTTCTTCTACTTGTCACTCCTATCCATGTTGTTAATGGTCTATATTCATTGTGCTCTATTTGAAACCATTATTTACACCATTTGTGAGTCAAAGTTAAGCATTTACATGTCATTTCTCTTAAGCAAATACCACTAAATTTATGCATTCGAATATGAATATTCGAAGCTTTAAACTTCTGTGGCAAAAATCTTAACCATATCAAATGACAGTAAATGAAGTCTAATAACAGTCCATATACTCTGTTTGACAAGTTGGGAGGGTTGCATAAGAGTTGGAGAGCCATTTCTGCCCATACCTTAGGGGAATTGTACCATAAATTACTAGTAATGTTACCTTTTTACCAATGTCCCCAAATCAAGTTGCAGATGTCTATAACCTATCATAAAGTTATTAGAGAGTCCATTAAGTGGTCCTAAGACTCCCTGTATCAGTCCCTAACCAATTCAAGACCCTCTTGTGCCATTCGAATCCCCTAGAGTCAAGACTAATGAAGGCATTTTTTCCCCAAATTCTGCCTTTGGTGGGAATTTTCAAATTGGGTCATTACAGGTTTTCCCCACTTGTAAAGACTTCATGGCAGAAGCACCTAAACCTAAAGCCGAGCTAAACCCAAAACTAAGAGTTATTGAAAATCACCCCAGTTAAAGCCAAGCTTGTATGCATCTTTCATAAGTTTCTCTATTTAAACTGTCACAATTTCAGATATCTTATCTAGCTAGCTTATCTTTGGATATCTCTTAGCACAACTTCTTTTGAGTGGCAGATCTCTTCTCTTTGTTTTTCCTTTTTCTGAAAGGTTTTGTCTTTGATATGATACAATGTTTTTCAAAGAAATGTTTTTCAAAGAAGTTTGGCCAGTGAATTCTGAGTGACAGATCTCTTTTCCTTTTTCTAAAAGGTTTTGCCCTTGATATGATACAATGTTTTCCTAAAAATTTTAGCTATGAATTCCGAGTGGCAGATCTCTTTTCTCTGCTTTTCCTTTTCCTAAAAAGTTTTGCCTTTGATATGATACAATGTTTTTCAAAGAAAAAGTTTAGCCTGTGAAAATACACTGTAGAAGCGAACAACACTTCATTATGTTTTTATTATTCTTAAACTGATTAGTACTCACACAAAGCTAACAACTTCTTGTAATTACCATCCTTCAACAACATTCTCCAATATAAAAGCTTTCTACCTGATAAATGTACA
This sequence comes from Pseudotsuga menziesii, assembly GCA_001517045.1. Lineage (NCBI taxonomy): Eukaryota > Viridiplantae > Streptophyta > Pinopsida > Pinales > Pinaceae > Pseudotsuga > Pseudotsuga menziesii. The sequence goes on from LPNX010780082.1 coordinate 801,032, forward strand.
ATACTACAAAGATAACTTGTAAAATATAAGCTCTACCTGATAAATATACAACTTGTAAGATATAAGCTCTACCTAATAAATGTACAAGCATAACCTGTAAGATATAAGTTGGAGACATACAATATGTTTTTTTGTTGTATATTAGGAAACATTAGGAAGGGAGGAGACAAACAATATGTTTTCTTCAGTATATTAGGAAACCTGAGGAAGGATAACCATTAAGATATAAGCTCTACCTGATAAAAGCTAAGCAGACGAACAATATGTTTTTTTGGCAGATATTTGGAAATATGAGGAGACATTGTGAGATATCAAGTTTTAACAAATTTATGTAAACTTACATAACTGTATAAAAATGTATTTTTATACTTTTGCAGTAATAAAAAAAATCATGAAAAAAATAGATCTCAGTTGGTTTTATTAACCATTGCATTTTATAAAAACTACCTCAATTTAAGAAACTGCTAAAAAAAATCAATTAACTTATTAATATCAAGTTTATATAAAACAATATTTAATTTTTAAATTAAAAATATTTTTAGTTTTTTTACATAAATACGATATCCAACTATTTATATAGTGATGATTTTTAGAATAATTTGTGACAACACCCCTTCAACAAACTTGGCTGTAAAAACAATTACAATCATATGTGACAATCTCCTCCAACAAGCTAGGCTGTAAAAACAACGGCATGTATACGATGACGAGTCATTACATAATAAGCACATCGACCTAAGTCTGCCAAACATTTCAGAAAAACTCCCCGATTTAGTCTTCAAGATCCAACTGGGACCACAAGTTAGCCCAACACAGTGCGTACACGGTTGCTAGACTCCACTTTACATCTACACCCCACAGAAAGTCCTTAACTTTATCTAAGGCACTGCAGGCTGCATTTCGCACATAGATTGAAATTGTGTTCAACACTATCCAACCTTTCAACTACAATCCATCTCTTTAACTGACCATCACACATAGCATAATATAGAAGAGTCAAAAGCCTCCAAGAGGGGTAACACTATCCAACCTTTCAACTACAACCCATCTTTTTAATTGACCATCACACACAGCACAATATAGAAGAGTCAAAAGCCTTCAAGAGGGGTAGTTCATTAGCCATTAATTTTTATGAAATCACACTTTGTAAATAAAGGTCAGAGTTCAAATCACCCCAATAAAAGGCTTTTAACTTAGTTTTCAAGGGAATGTAGACTGCATTTTCATTAAAATTGTGTTTAACTTAGTTTTCAAGGAGATGTAGATTGCATTTATATTGAAATTGTGTTTAACAATATCATGGATTCAAATTACCCTAACTTACCCATACCCTTGCTTAACACAACTCAAAAGCTTGAGCCTTGAGAAGATGGTGGTTGAGATGCTTTAAAACAACTGATACAACTAGATTTTAATCTAGTTGATACCCACCCAGAGGAAAGAAAACCGCTTGTGATAAACGTAGAAAGAAAACTCTGGGTGGAAGAAACAACGAAGAGGGTACACAAAAGTGGCGTTTAGAGGGAAGACAATATAGACGGACAGACGCAAATAGAACGTCAAACCTGTAATTGATAATCCTAACTAAAGCCATTCATCCAGGACAAGATGAATCACATTGAACTTGAAATCTTCATTTGGAGGGACGACTTAAAAATACCGTTAAGAAGAATTACAGCCATTCTTCATTCTTTCACTAATGTGATCAGAAGGTCCATTAATAGCAAAAATGCCCAGCTCTACTAAAACTGACAATAATGGTTAAAGAAAGGGTTACATGTGAGATGCACTTCCAATGTTTGCAAGACCAGTTACAACATATAGGTGATTAATTACAGCTCAGTTGCTCACAGTACGTGACAAGAAGCTATGTACTATAAAATTCATATTGTTGTGAAGGAAAGTTTCAATGAGACTTAGCTGTAAAGATTTAGACACATTTCCATTGGTTGGTAGCTTCACGGCATGTGTTGGAGTAGGGTCCCGCAACTACAGAAGAAGCTGCTATTTTGACGGATAGACAGTTTTGGCGGAGATACAAGAGGCAGAGCTACGACACTGTAGCAGGTTTCTAGCTACAGATCAGAGCCGGAAACCATGACGTAGAAGACAGAGAAGTCAAGGAAGACGACGGTACCTAAGCGGCCGAGAAGAGAGAGCTCACCCACTGCATTGAAGGCAGTGGCGAAAGACAGGAGGGCTCAGCTACCCTCATAAAGGAAAAGGAGCAACGAGGCCGAGGTATTGAAGACGAAGGACAGAGAAGGGAAGCAGCGCCAGTACCCATGGTCAGCGCTGGGAAGCATGGAAGACTGCAGGAAGCTGTGGTGAAGGGAAGCGGTGCATAGTACCCATGATCAGCGCCGGGAAGCATGGAAGACTACAGAGAGCTGTGGTGTGACGGATAGCGGCTACCTCAAAGTACAGATACGCCGACTGTCACTAGTTAGGGTTTGGGTTACTGTTGGGACAAGCCCACAGTGTTGTAATGGCGAGACCTTCGGGCCGCCTATAAAGGGATGTATTTTGTATTGTAAAAGGTTGGCATTTTTAGCATTTTAAGCCATCCAGCTAGCTAGTTAGCCATTGAGTCTGTTAGCTCACAGTTACCTTGTATTGTAATAGAGTTGAGCTCTGGTTCTGTTATTAGCTGTAGTATCTTATTGTAACCAGTAGCTGGCTCATAGAGCATGCATGTAACGATCCGCAGGGATCGACAGAGAGGGAAGAGTATATTGTAAGAGAGACAATATAGAGATAGAAAAGAGATCTAAGAGAGAAGATCTCACGCTGCATATGCGGTGCAGCAAAACTATGTTTACCTTCCCCTGAGCTATAATAGAAACACAGTTTTGTGGACGTAACTTCCATCCTGGAGGTGAACCACGTTAAAATCATGTGTTGTGTGATTGATTCATGTGTTGCATTTATTTGTTGCATCTGTTAGTTATTATATGAGCCTTATTTACAGTTGAATGTATGTATGCGTAGTTTCGTTCACAGCAATATAGAAAGATGAACATAAGTTGAAGTCTTTGGCATGTTGTATGCGGGTTCATTTATGCTTTGCTTGAAACAGTCACTAGTCGCAGTGTTAAACAGTCTAGTATGTTGATTCTTGCAAGTCGACACGAACAACGCTAAGTGCGCTGAGCCGCGGGGGTAGGATATCGCAGGGAGGCGATACCGCACCGGCAGAGGAGCTGCGGTGCGCGATACCGTAGGTTAAGGACTTAGCGTTGGAGAGGAAGTTACGTGTCGCCTGGTGCGTAGCGAGGCGATAAGGCTGGGGTCATCGCGAGTCAATGGAAGTTGCGCGACGCGGAAAGGGACCGCGCAACAGGAAGAAAGAGATCTCGCGGTCAGAAGAGGTGCGAGATGAGGAGATCGCGCGACGCGAGCAGAAGGGTCGAGCGACGCGCAGAGAAAGAGGCCTCGCGGCTAGCAGAGCTGCGAGTCGCAAGTAGGATGCCACAGAACCTGGTCCAAGACGCTTGAGTCCTTGGCCAACCCATTAGAATCACTTCGGGTGAGACTTTAGGCCGCTTCGTGGTCTGTTGCCGAAAGGGCCAGTGAGCTAGGGGTGGTGTTGGTTAAACACAGTAAACCCGGGTCTGCCCATGATAGCCAACAAATGGTTATGTTGCCAGTTTTGAACAAACAGAGCACTGATGTTCTGGTGGCGCCCTACTAGAGACGAACTCAACGAGGGGGTTTGGTCTAACCAGAAAGAGTTTGTTGAACGAGAGAACAGGAGTCCTAAACTGAACACAGAGGCCTGGTTACAAAAACATGTCATTATAGACATCCATGCGATATTTTTTGCGACCTTTGGAAACGAGCTTTATGACTGGTTATCAAAGTTAACTGATACAAGCATATTCAAAAAGAAAAGAGACATTGTCTGGACACCGGAGCTGATTCAGACCGTGAAGAACCTTGATAATCCTATCACGAGGGCAGTAGACTTCTGGCTTGCGAGTGTGCTAGAAGGCTTCGTCACCGAGTTTGCATTTGACCAAAGGAAAAGCTTCAGCGAGGCTGAGTGTTACTTCTTCAAAGGATATCGTGGTAAGTACCTAAGATCTTTAAACTTGTCCATTAAGATGCTATTACATGAAAAAGGAACAATGGATCTAGTTTCAGATGAATAAGTAGAAATAGTAATGTCACAAGAGTTTGAAAGTGATTTTGATGACATTGGACGAACACGTAGTGGAAAGAAGTATAAAGTAGATTTTAGATCTCCAATATTTGAAGACAATTCAGATAGTACTAGACAGCAGAGTCATAGTACCACAGAAGGAACAGAGGGGGGTATCCCTTACCACCCTTACACCCCACAGAAACAGATCGGGACTCAGAACAATCCCGTAGGAACTCCATCCAGTAGCTCACAGACAGTACCTACCACCGCTACATCACCTCCACCTACACCGCCGAGTGGTAGTAACACAGTAAATCAACATCCACCATGTAGAAATAGAATGGGGGATGATATGAAGCTACCTATATTTAAGGGAACAGGGGCAGAAGACCCAGAGCAACATTGGTTTTTATGTGAAGCCATGTGGACCATTAAAGCAATCAATGACGATAACCTTAAACTTGTACAGTTCATCACCACACTAAGAGATCGAGCCTTAACATGGTATATAAAGTACACCACATTACCCAGGACACTTGTCCAGGTCAAGACCGCCATGATTAAAGAGTTTAAGAAACCTAAGTCTGTGTCACAGTGTATTACAGAACTCAAAGACATCAAGCAGTTACCTACAGAGTCGGTGTGGGACTTTGATCAGAAATTCAAAGCCCTTATCGACCAAGTCAGTTTCGAGTTCGCGCCGGAGCAGCATAAGGAATGGTTTATTGCAACGTTGCTCCCTCACATTAGACTGTCGTTAATGCAGCAGAAACTCCAGACATAGGATGACGCGTTGGAGATGGCGATGAAACTAGAGGCTTTACCTCTAGCTGAGAACAGTGCAGGCATGGCAACTTTACAAAACCAGTTGGCTAATCTCACATTACAGTTGCATGAACTTAAGAAAGGGAAAGAGGTTGCGCAAGACATATGGTGCATAAAATGTAAAGCACAAGGCCATAGTAAAGACAATTGTCCGGTCTTTGTAGAATATATAGCGACAGGGGCTCCAAAACCCTTACCACAGACCCACGGGCCGTGGTGTGAAATATGCAAAACACGAGGACATCTACCTCACCAGTGCCCTCTACTTCAAAAGTACGTGCAGACACCTAAGAACTTATACTGCGTCTTCTGCAAGTCTGTAGGCCATGATGAACATGATTGTAGAGCCTATGATCTCATGGTTGGAGAAACGCAAGAATTGTACAGAGTCCAGTCAGAGACATAGGGTCCAGCAGCAGGACCACAGCATGATCTGGCTTATGGTGTCCGTGGAGGAGGATTCAGAGGACGAGGCCATGGAGGAGGCTTTGCACGAGGAGAAGGCTTCGGCAGAGGAGAAGGTTTTGGCCGTGGTCGTTGACCAGTTATTTGTTACAACTGCGGAGTTGTAGGACACTATGCTAGGGACTGTCAGAGCCCCACTACCACTTGTAACTACTGCAAATCTTATGATCATACTATAGAGGAGTGTCCTACCTTGATAGCTAAGATCAGAGAACCTAAGCCAGCAACACACCAGAACATCCAACTTATTACTGCTGAGCAGGAAGAGCCAGAACCAAGAGTCAATATTGTGACTCGCAGCGGTGTTTCTACCAGTGGGACATTGCAGGAGACGAAAAAGACCACAGGTCAGGAGTGGGTGCGCAAAGCTCCTAATAAAGCAACACCACTCGACCTGCAGAAGAACAAACAGACATTTCAGGAAGCTAAGGCTTTCTTTGATGACCCTACGCACTCAGGATCGCAGGTACCGCCGTCTAGGGGCGTACCGCAGCAAGCACCTTGTGGCGATAGCCTTGTACACACATCGCAGGCTACCACATCGGGAAGATGCGATGAGGACGAGATGACAGGAAGTGTACATTCCTTCCTGCGGAGTTGTGTAAAACTTCTAAGAAATGAGCAAGCTATCATAGAACTTCAACGCATTATAGATCAGTCTCAGCCATCCTCTTCTGTGAGCAGTACACAACGTGCTGTTCATAATATTACAGGACATACAAGAACAGGAAAAGAGATGTGACTCACAGCGCAGGTTGGAGAATTTGAAATGGATGAGGTGATCCTAGATCTAGGATCAGACGTGAATGTTCTGACTAAGCAGACATGGGAACATATGGGTAGCCCTAAGTTAATCAGATCGCCTATCCATTTGAGATTAGCTAATCAGCAGCATGTATCACCTCTGGGTCGGTTACCGCAGGTGCCAGTTGACATTGACGGAGTTCGCAGCTTTGCGGACTTTGAAGTTATAGAAATCATTGGCGATAGTAGACCCTATACAGCATTGCTAGGCATTGATTGGGCGATCGGTAACATGGCCGTTATCGACCTAAAGAGAAGACAAATGACCTTTGAGGACGTGCAGATCCGGGTCATTGCACCGTTGGATCCTTTTCAGGGTCTTAGATATATTGAACCTATCCGAGCAGAGGAGGAGGCACGTAACATGGAGAGTCTCTATCAGATGACCACGAACCAGAGCGACTACATCAATCCAACTGCAGAAGGGAATATTAGTTGGCAATGCGACAGCTCATGCGCATCAGATTCAGA
>LPNX010780082.1:807920-848528 GCA_001517045.1 Pseudotsuga menziesii
TTATCCAGCTAAAAGAGGCGTTAGAGTGTTATAATTTTGCATCTGAACCAGAGGTGGAGGATGAGGATCCTCGTGACACCAACATCCCGGAGTCGAAAGGCACTCACGATGTTGAGGGACCACAGTTAGAAACTCCAGCAATTACAGAGCCCATCAAGATAAAAAAATTCAATATTGGCACAGACACAAAACCTAAGTTTGCCTCTATTGGAGACTATTGGAACGATGAAACAGTCAGACAGATTGCAGACTTGTTACATGACTATCAGGACCTATTTCCCACCAAGTTTACAGAGATGAAGGGAATAGTCGGAGACTTGGGAGTCATGAGGATACCATTGAAGGAGGATGCTAGACCAGTGAAACAACGTCCATATAGATTAAATCCGCGCTACAAAGAAAAAGTAAAGGATGAGATCGATAAGATGCTAGCAGCAGGCATCATTGAGCCGGTAGAAGAAAGCGAATGGGTTAGCCCCATGGTCGTACAAGAGAAGAAAACCAAAGGAGACATCAAGATCTGTGTCGATCTGCGCAAGCTCAACGATGCATTGCTCCATGATCCATTTCCGACACCGTTCACTGATGAGGTATTAGACAACATGGGAGGACAGGAGGTCTAATCCTTCACTTATGGCTTTTCAGGCTACCATCAGATCAGAATACATCCAGAAGATCGATCCAAGACCACCTTTGCAACAGAATGGGGCTCGTTCCAGTATACGGTAATGCCCTTTGGTCTTAAGAATGCACCAGCTATATTTTCTAGAGTAGTAGTTGCTGTATTTAAAGAATACATCCATAAGTTCCTAGAAGTATATTTTGATGATTGGACTGTATTTGGGCTAATTGACAAGCACATAGGAGATCTAAGACTGATGTTAGAGAAATGTAGGCAGTACCAGATTTCTCTAAACTTGAAGAAATGTATATTTTGTGCACCATTTGGTATTTTGTTGGGTCACATTGTGTGCAGACAAGGCTTGATGGTAGATCCCGCAAAGATTGTCATCATTGTAAATCTTCCAGCACCCAACTCAGTCAAGTAACTGAGGACAATACTTGGTCATACCGGGTATTACAGAAAGTTCATTAAGGGCTACGCAAAGATTACAACACCAATAGAGAAATTGCTAAAGAAAGATGTAAAATTCCTATGGAATGAGGAATGTCAGCAGAGTCTAGACACACTTAAAGAAAAAATGGTTACAACGCCCATCCTAGTATTTCCAGACTGGACTAAGCCATTTCATGTACATGTGGATGCATCTGGCATCGCCCTAGGGGTTGTCTTAACGCAACCAGGAGAAGGGGATATTGATCATCCTATCGCATACTCCAATAGAAAGCTATTGACAATAGAAAAGAACTACACCACGACAGAAAGAGAAGGCTTAGCTATGGTGTATGCGCTGTAGAAGTTCAGGCACTACCTATTGGGTGCCTCGTTCAAGATGTTTACTGACCATTCCGCATTGAAGTATCAGGTCAATAATCCAGTGTTAGGGGGGAGAATCTGCAGATGGTTACTCCTCTTTCAGGAGTATGATTTTGAAATCATTGTTAAACCAAGAAGATTGAATGCCGGACCTGATCATCTGTCGCGGATAGACTCAGGAGAAGAGCCAAGTAACCTAGAGGACAATTTGCCAGATGCGCAGTTGTTTTCTATCCAGATCGCAGACGACTACTATGCTGATATTATTCACTTTCTCACTACAGGATTAGCGCCTGATGAGTTCACTAAGCAGCAAAAGAAGCAGTTGGTTGTTAAAGCAGCAGATTTCACCCTGATCGCGGGACACCTATACAAGTTAGGACCGGATGAAGTGTTGCGCAGATGTGTGATGCCTCATGAAAAAAAGACGTTATTATCAGAGAGGCACATTCAGGAACCGTAGGAGGTCATTTCGCAGGAAAGCCGACTGCACAGAAAATCCTAGATGCAGGATTATGGTGGCCTATGTTGCATAAGGACACCAAGGACTTTTGCAGATGCTGTGATATCTGCCAGAGGGTAGGAAAACCCTCGCGACGCGATGAAATGCCGTTGCGACCGTAGGTTACGCTACGCGCATTTGACAAGTGGGCTATAGACTTTGTGGGTCCTATCAACCCACCAGGAAAGTGCACTGGCGCGAGATATATTATCACTGGAACAGAGTACCTCACCAGATGGGCAGAGGCCAAAGCAGTAAGAAATTGTGATGCTGCTACAGCCGCACAGTTCCTTTTTGAGAACATTATCACTAGATTTGGCTGCCCCGTAATTTTGATGAGCGACCAAGGCACACATTTCTTGAACCGCACCATTGAGGCCTTGACAGAAGAATTCCAGATTCAACACCATAAGAGCACTCCCTACCACCCACAGGCTAACAGTACGGTGGAGGCCTTTAATAAGATTTTAGAAAACGCTCTTACTAAGATCTGCAACAGCCAAAGGAATGATTGGGACCTCAGAGTTAACGCTGTATTATGGGCGTATAGGACCACATGCAAGAAACTTACAGGACACACACCTTTCAGCTTGGTGTATGGACAGGAGGCTGTTATGCCTATGGAGTATATTCTTCCCAGTTTAAGAATCGCTCAGATTACCGGGATGATTGATACAAACACAGTGGAGGAAAGGCTAGCATAGCTGCTTGCCTTAGAGGAAGACAGATTCATCGCCGGATTCCATCAGAAAGTGCAGAAGGCACGAGAAAAAGCTTGGCATGACAGACACATTAAGAGTAAGACTTTCTAGATCGGAGACCTAGTACTCCTCTATGACAGTAAATTCATTAAGTTTCCAGGGAAGTTCAAGACGCATTGGCTAGGGCCATATTAGATACAGCAAGTTACAGAGGGAGGTGCCGTTCAGCTCAACCAGCTGAATGGGGAGCTTCTTCCCACATTGATTAATGGCAGTAGGCTTAAGCTCTATAGCGATGGCCACCCCACCTCTCAGCCCTAGCTTAGCCAGCTTATGGTGGTGCAGATGTCCAGTGTAGTTGAAAGGAGGCATCGCACCGGGAACTAGTCTACACCGGCAGGTGATGCAGTGTTTCAGCGCAACAATGCGATGTTTGCCCGTGCCACGTATCCAGTTTTGCAACCGACAGAGGGCCAGTCAAGTCACCTTCTGACAGGCAGTTAATGAAGAGATGACCGGTATACCTTACCGTAGATTTGGCAGTAGCATAATTAAGTTTCCAGATTTGGAAAATCTTCAACGAGACCGGCGCCTGTACACACACGCTTCGAGGGAAATGTGATCAGATTTCAACATTTATTGAGGATCGGATGACGGGTGTGGTCTCATCCATGTAATCATTACGATCGATGGGTTTAGTCTAGATGACCATTGCGTCCGGGATTGTTGCCTTCGGCACAAAAGCATAAATTGTTCATTCGAGAGGGTTACACTTGCAAAAACCTGAGAGCTATAGAGTAAGCTGTTAAGAGTTTCCTGTGCAGAGGTCACCCCATTACAAATTGTTGTGATTCCCAGAGTTTGAAGCCATTGCACATCCAGCGTTTTACACCGAGTGGGTTCCGCCCGAGGAGGAACCTTTAGAAGACATGCTGAGACATTTCGACTCGGGTGGCCGTATGTCCGCCATGACGACGCCACCTAGGGTTGTGAAATTAGGAATATCACAGGTATGACAATTTCCAAGGATGAGGAATCAAGCGCAGGATGTAGAAGATGTCATCAAAATATCTGCTAACGAGAAGAAGAAAGACGAGCCGATCACTGAAGATAAGAAAGCAGAGCAGAAGAATGACGAGAAGAAATCTCCCACGAGGAAGAAAGTAAAAATGAAGAAAAGACGGCAACGGGAGAAGGAAGCCGACCTATCTGATCAGCTAAGAGAAGAACAAGAAATTGCTGAGGCAAAGAAATGAAAATCTGGCGACCAGAGGCAGCATGAATACCTGGAGCGACTTGCTAAGAAGGAAAGTGGAAGAGGACAGCAAACCCAGCAAATGGTAGAATTCTAGCATGCAGACAAAGGCTTGTTCTCGGAATGGAATTCATGGTTTGTATCTCCTTCATATAGAGGGCTCCAGGTCGAACGACATGTTTTGAGAAGCCTGGAAGATACAGATTTATATCTTCCTTATAGCACGAGCTCTAACCCAGATAGAGAGGAGTTCTCTTGATACCAGGGATTTGAATCCTTATGGTGGGCACAGCGACAGAAGGTCTTGCAGTGGCAAGACTGCGAGCATAACAATAAGGAAAGGTAAGAGAGACCTACGAACTAAGTTAACAAAAGACGCCAGTATTAGTCAAGCTTTGCTTGACTCGACACGAGAGCATGTCGAAGTGATGCAGAACGAAGTCACAGGACTTCGCGACAAGTTGCAACGGACTTCGCAGGAAGCCAAGGAGAAGCTACAGCAGGAGAAGCCCGCTGGTAGTGGCTTGGGGACGAGCCACAAATAAGTGTTAGGGGATTGTTGGAGTAGGTTCCCGCAGCTACAGAAGAAGCTGCTATTTTGACGGATAGACAGTTTTGGCGGAGATACAAGAGGCAGAGCTACGACACTGTAGCAGGTTTCTAGCTACAGATCAGAGCCGGAAACCATGACGTAGAAGACAGAGAAGTCAAGGAAGACTACGGTACCTGAGCGGCCGAGAAGAGAGAGCTCACCCACTGCATTGAAGGCAGCGGTGGAAGATAGGAGGGCTCAGCTACCCTCATAAAGGAAAAGGAGCAACGAGGCCGAGGTATTGAAGACGAAGGACAGAGAAGGGAAGCAGCGCCAGTACCCATGGTCAACACTGGGAAGCATGGAAGAGTGCAGGAAGCTATGGTGAAGGGAAGCGGTGCATAGTACCCATGATCAGCGCCGGGAAGCATGGAAGACTGCAGAGAGCTATGGTGTGACGGATAGCGGCTACCTCAAAGTACAGATACGCTGACTGTCACTAGTTAGGGTTTGGGTTACTGTTGGGACATGCCCACGGTGTTGTAATGGGGAGACCTTCGTTCCTATAAAGGGATGTATTTTGTATTGTAAAAGGTTGGCATTTTGAGCATTTTAAGCCATCCAGCTAGCTAGTTAGCCATTGAGTCTGTTAGCTCACAGTTACCTTGTATTGTAATTGAGTTGAGCTCTGGTTCTGTTATTAGCTGTAGTATCTTATTGTAACCAGTAGCTGGCTCATAGAGCATGCATGTAACGATCCGCAGGGATCGACAGAGAGGGAAGAGTACATTGTAAGAGAGACAATATAGAGATAGAAAAGAGATCTAAGAGAGAAGATCTCACGCTGCATATGCGGTGCAGCAGAACTGTGTTTACCTTCCCCTGAGCTATAATAGAAACATAGTTCTGTGGACTTAACTTCCATCCTGGAGGTGAACCACGTTAAAATCGTGTGTTGTGCGATTGATTCATGTGTTGTATTTATTTGTTGCACATGTTAGTTATTATATGAGCCTTATTTACAGTTGAATGTATGTATACGTAGTTTCGTTCACAGCAATATAGAAAGATGAACATAAGTTGAAGTCTTTGGCATGTTGTATGCGGGTTCATTTATGCTTTGCTTGAAACAGTCACTAGTCGCAGTGTTAAACAGTCTGGTATGTTGAATCTTGCAAGTCGACATGAACAACGCTAAGTGTACTGAGCCGCGGGGGTAGGATATCGCAGGGAGGCGATACCGCACCGGCAGAGGAGCTGCGGTGCGCGATACCGTAGGATAAGGACTTAGCGTTGGAGAGGAAGTTACGTGTCGCCTGGTGCGCGGGGAGGCGATAAGGCTGGGGTCATCGCGAGTCAGTGGAAGTTGCGTGACACGGAAAGGGACCGCGCAACAAGAAGAAAGAGATCTCGCGGTCAGAAGAGGTGCGAGACGAGGAGATTGCGCGACGCGAGCAGAAGGGTCGTGCGACGCGCAGAGAAAGAGGCCTCGCGGCTAGCAGAGCTACGAGTCGCAAGTAGGATGCCACAGAACCTGGTCCAAGACGCTTGAGTCCTTGGCCATCCCATTAGAATCACTTCGAGTGAGACTTTAGGCCACTTCGCGGTCTATCGCCGAAAGGGCCAGTGAGCTAGGGGTGTTGTTGGTTAAACACAGTAAACCCGAGTCTGCCCATGATAGCCAACAGCATGCATTTGAAATCATTCATTAATATCGTAGAATAGTTTTGCACTTAAACAAAGGCCCAGTCGTGCATCGACCATACTAAATTCTACATAATCTCTATTTATCATGAAAAAACCTGCTCACTACCTCTCAAGTGGTTGTCCATCTTTTCTTAAGCGGAGTCTTTTTGAAGGCCACGTGGGTCGATGTCGTGGAGGCATTCATGCAGGTGAGACTCCCTGCCCTTGTTTTCCACACCCTTTCCACATGCCAACTCCTCCCACAGTCCTCCTCTTCTATCCCTTCACCGTCCCTACCTCATGCGTGGACAACTCCTACCTCCCCCCGGTCTCCCTACCATTCTCCTTCTACGCAGGTAGGCCACCGCCCAACTGCCTAAGGGAGCCCACGTGAGCCTGGTCTGCATGTACACCACGTTTGGGCAAGCATGCAATCAAGCGACCAGTGCCTGTTCTTCCAAAACAGGCTAGCCCTCACCGGCGCGGGGTCTATCTCCAACCCATTCTATGCTCATAGACCATCACGAGGCCAGGTGAACAAGTGAAGATGCTGGTTGTGCAGGTGGCAACATGCCTTTAATTACAGCAGCGGGCTGGAGAAATTGTTGTTGTAGGGGTCCAGCGTCTCCAGATTCACAAGACGAGAAATGTTTGCCGAGATCGCGCGGCTAATCCTACTGCATGCGACCTGGCACAAAAACCATACCCGCTTTCTGTGAGGTGATTTGCAGTTTTCTCATCAATTTTGTGTAGTTACATCAATTCATTTTGCAGAGCATAGCACACCATGAATACCTACTGCATGCGGCTTGGCACAAAAACCATAGCAGCTTTACGTGAGGTGATTTGCAGTTTTCTCATCAATTTTGTGTAGTTACATTAATTCATTTTGTAGAGCGTAGCACACCATGAATACCTCAGCCTGGCACAAAAAACATACCCGCTTTCTGTGAGGTGATTTGCAGTTTTCTCATCATGTTTCAATAATTATTGTTTTCATGCTAAAGAAAAGGGAAATTATGTGGGATGTTGAATTTGTTGAGCGCCAAACTGAGATTCATGAGGCTGGGGAGGCCTGATAATGTCTGGGGAGGAATGAAACCCGACAGATTCATGTTCGTCAAGTCGAGTGAAACTGTACTATTGAATTTGTTGCACATGACTCCATTCCAGCTACAAAAGTTGGCAGCTCGTCCAGCCAACCAAGGCACCGTATGGCGTAAATATTGAAGAAGAAAAAAATACACGCTGTGGTCTCAGCGATCCCGCGCTCTAGCAGTCCCTGGGCTAGGCATTTGCAATAGACGAAATCATAACATTTTGCAGTCCCTAGGATGGAGGAAATCATAACATTTGGCAGTCCCTGGGTTAGGCATGTAAGATATTGAAAAACGAAATCCATAACACTTGCCAGTCCCTTGGCTTGGCGGTTGTGATTCAATATCAATTCTATTCGAAGTTTAGAATGTGTTGGTTTTACGTTAACCAACTCAAAGAAGCCCAAAGATGCATGAGTTCCAATTCCAAAATGACTTTCATAACCTCCTGATCATGCTCTGTCAAAGGAAATTTCACCGTGTCTGCTAGATCAGAGAGGGCACACACAAGTGGAAATCTGGTGAATTTCCTTGAGCAACCCCATGGAGCTGGAGCTCCTCTGGTCCCTCTCCTTTGACTCCTCCATGACGTTATCATAAATTGAGATAAGCGGGACATCCCAGACGAAATTCTGCTTTCTCTGAGGTGATTTGCAGTTTTCTCATCAATTTGCAGAGCTTAGCACACCATGAATATGCTTTCTATGAGGTGATTTGCAGTTTTCTCATCAATTGTGTGTAGTTACATCAATTTCAATTTAATCTAGGTAGCTTACATATATTAAATAAAATCCACCATAGTTTGCTCATTCAACATGGTTTCAAGAGTAACAACATAGGTTAGAAAGCATAAGAAGCAATAGTGTCATTCTCCATATAAGAAGCGTAAAAGCAGCAACCAGTGCAACTTGCAAAGCAAGTGGCTTAGGAGCATGAAGAGTTCTCGGTGGTATGAACCTTCAACAAACTCAAACCCCAAATCTCTTTTAGTGAAAATCGAAGCGTTTAAAATGTGCAAAATATCCAGCGTTTCATGTCAAAACCAAGCATATTAAGATAACCAAAGTAACAAAGCATGTAATTTGTCTTTCGATTTCTTCAGATCCACAAAAACTAGAAAATTTCTTAAGGCTTTCCTTCCCATTACCTTCATAAAGACTCACCAGCCATTTAATTCTCAACAATCACACAACCTAAATAATGCCCTAATACAAACTTAAGAATAGATACAAACTTCAAAAATGTACAAAAATAACCACAAACATTGAAATCCCTTCCTAAATATACATAACCGAGAAAACACACAACGAGGAAACCAAATTAAGAAGACTAAATATATGAGTAACAGGGAAAATAGCTTGAAAGAAACATAAGACAAATGCATAATGTTGAAAATGATTACCGTGGGAGGGTTTTGAGCTTGAGAATTATAAGAGGGAAGCACGATATCCTTCTCAAACCCTAGATCATCCATCTGCTTGACCAATTCAGTGCTGCTAGCCTGCGGCTGCGGCGACGATGAAGAGAAAGAGGCAGGGTTGGGATGTAGAAGATCGTAGAAAGGCTCGTTTTCAGATCTTGTAATGTGGCTTTCCATGATTTCTTTATATGATTCAAAGGCCCAGGGTTCGATCCCCGCGGAAGTGGGCGTAAGGAACACACGGATGACGAGTTCAAGAGCCAGGAAGAATGAAGTGTGTGAATATCGTGATTGGTGGGTTAGGTATTTGGATCGACGATCTCCATCTGCATTCTTTCCGGAAGCTCCAACTCTTCAATTGATGGTGATGGGACATGTGCCACTGTGCACTTAACCTGATCAACGATGCAAAGTATCCAAATCGACGAATGAAAAAAAAAGGATTAACTTCGAGGAGTAGACTCCCACTTGTTGAAATGCCTTACGGCGTAATTATCATAGAGCATTATCTAAGTAATTTGCAACACAACATTAAATATTTTTTACAAGGGCCTTAGACATCGTGAGATTGTATACTTATTACCATCTAAGTTAGGCATTTTACCCTTGTATATGCTCATTTATGTACCTTGCTTGGGGGTAAGTTATTGATTCTTCAGTTCCATTCTAGATCATGTCTTAGTTCTTCATCAACCCATATCCCATAAGCACACATGTATACAAAATCAGCTAAAATTTACCTTCTTCTATCTCTTCTTTGTCCTCTTCTTCGTCAATTGCAACAAGTGCGGTGTCATCGATGAAAGTCAAAGCCATGCTATGCTTCTTATTTCTTGGAGTTTCATCTTCCTCCTCGTCTTCATCTTCTTCAGCCACATCATCAATGAACAAAGACCGCTTGTATCTTTTGTGTTTTCGACTCAAATCTACATCCTCCTCTTCACCCATTAGTTATTCTTCCTCTTCATGCTCCTTTTAATCCTCGTACCGATGCAGCATGGTTGCCCTAATCAATAAACCCTATGTAGGCAACATCTAGAAGCAACGACAGAACCAACTTCTGGTCTTGGAGTATAAAAAGGTTTTGCTTATGTGCTGCTAGATAAAAATGGATTAATTGAATCAACTCGAACCGTGTTTACTCGTTAGAGTACTAACAAAATTATAAATATATAATTAGAACTGGGGTTGTATGGAGCCGCGACTTAAACCCTTACATTTCTCCCTGAACTCAGCTTATTCTCTCTGAGCTTTCACCGACAAACATAGGTAAAGGCAAGTATCAACGCACTTGAGTCAGTAGCAACAAAGTAACAAGCAACAACATCAACAGTTTATAATCCATACCACTCCCTTTATCCTCCAATAACCTTGCCTTTTAGAAAATAGCGGTTTATGATCCATCACACTCCCATTATCCTACCATTATGCTCCCACATCGCTTGGATACTTGGTAATTTAATTGTGAAAAGGGGGAGTAAATGGGCGAGGATACAAGACACTTTCTTCTTCCCTTCTTATCTATTCCCTCCCAACCGGGGTAAGCTTAGAACTATCATAGTTGGGTTAGGTTACCTTTCACTAAAATAAATAAATATCCGATACGTTTCAATGCTAGGAGTAGCTTTCTATTATTATGCTAACTATGGGTCTTTACTTGTAACTAATGTTATTGCTCTTGGAATTGGGTGTAAAATCTACATTGGACTAATGTCAATATCAAATTATAAATCTCTACATGTAATGGTAGTGGTTTCGTGGATGTAAGATCTACATTAGACTTAATCCAAGATCCATTAAAAAATATATAGACATTTTACACTAATTGCATTGCAATGTCAAATTATTCATTGTGAATTCCCAACTCACCCTACTTAAACAAATGTAAGTAGTTTATTTAAAAGTTAAATTATAATTCTCTGCACATCTAGGATTTCAGGTTTTTAGTCTACAATTTTGGGATTTTATGGTGTAAAGACACCATATATGAATGTGTTGCTTCAATTATTTTTATTTATTTTTGTTAGGATTTGCATGAATGGATGTATACTTATGAGCGAATGTTTAAGTATAAATTATTAGAGTTTTGATTAAACATTTTGAAGGAACAACAATGACATGAATTTATCATGTTTATATCGTTAAAGTTATTTATGAAATTTATAAATATTATTATGCATTTAGTCTTGTTATATTTTCAAATGTAATGGAACCAATTGTTTTTATTTATTCAAAGAAAAAATATATAATTTATATTTCTAATAAAACTAATAATTATGTTCCTCAAGGGGGCTTGGGGCTTGTAGCACTTTACACGTCAAACAATCCATTAGGAATCCAAAAAGGGACTATGCACACCCTTTGTCTTTAAACTACAAAGATATATATGAATTCAAGAATTCTAACCTTGTTTGTAAACTTTATACAAGCTCAACAAAATAAAAGATCAATGCTTCTTTATGACATAATAATAGACCAGTATCAATGGCGTTGCATGCATCAAATGATTTGTTGAGATGTTGATATAAGGATCACATCTAAAGCCTCATCTAGTACCATAATTCAAACTCCAATATGTTGTCCTTTATTTGAGAGGACCATCAACTTTAATATTATGCTCTTCGTAGATGTAAGAATGAGGGATTCAAAATGTCCTGAAACCATTTTAACTGAAACATTAGTGGCATGAGAGTAACATTTTGAATTTAACAGATTACTTTCATCTAATATAGAACAAGAAGACAATCCCCATATACATATAATTGATCAAATCTTTTCATGTTTTCCAACTTCAACAGACATCTCAATGTCATCAACTCCATTCAATTATTAGTACTTGAACCTAAACCTGCTTTCAATTTGACAAAATGATTATCTAAATAGTATAGGATTCCTCCAACACTACCAAATTCTCAAGGCCCTTGCTTGACACCTTCAAAGAAACCCCAAGGTCATGATGTGGCTATCATTGGTTTCCTAGTTATCCTTGGATTTCTTTAATCTATCTTTGTCCCATGACCTTGGAATAACCCATAAATCTTGTAGAATACTCGAAAGAGTGGCTTTTGTTTATCATTGAATAATCTTCATTGCAAGCTATCCAAATACCCAAACAATTTGTAATCTACCTAAAGCATACTACCATGATGTTATAATGTTTAATAATTTATGATGTACTTATGGTCGTCTAGATCAATATTTTATATTTATTATATTGTAGTTAATAATAGTCATACCTTTTTCCTAAAGGGTGTGACTTATCATCCCTTACAAGTATGTGTGTGTATTGTATCTCAAGTCAGATGTGATTTAATAATAAATAATTTGAATTTGGCCCTTGAGGAATATATGGATTCATCCTTGTTGTAATGGATGCTCGAGTGAAGTAACCTATTGGGTTCACTTCATAATTATTTATTGGAATAGCTCGTATGCCTTTAATTTCTTCTTCCCAAACCAATTCTTCGAGGACTATTCTATAGTATTGACTATCCATACATTTTTTGTTCTATTGATTTTTCTAAGTCCTTCAAAATTTGTTGTGCATATGGGAAATGGATCATTAGATGCTTAATGTTTCCTCAACTTCTCTACACACGTAACATATGCTTGGTCCATTTTGCCCTTTTTTTGTAGCATTTCCCACATCAAAACTTTGTTTTGAATGGCCAACTATAAAAGATCCTTGTTTTCTTATGAGCCTTTATTTTCCAAACCTTAGACCACCACCAAACCTCTGCTTGGTATCCATCATTGAAAAATAACCTCCATTATAATTATCTTGAGCTTAGGTCAATGCGTATATATCATCATCCAATCTTATATGACCCTTCATCAACTCAACCACTAGTAGATTCCATCTTATTTTCATATCCCCTATTATATCCAAGGGTTGAGTGTTTTCCTCCCTTGTGACAAGATGGACGTGGTTGAAAACAAATATTTTGCTCGACTTAAATAAACAATACATTTTCCAAACATTATAGATCACAATCTAGAATAAAAATTGCATTCCCACACCCCGTAATAGAATCAACTCCCACCCTTACCTAGTCTCCCCTCCTTACCTTCCATGCCAATTTTTCTCCAACTATAGGAAAGGTCAAAACTAAGGCCTTCCACCAGTTTGACACTTTCTTAATGCTCTTCTTAGGGTTTTTGATCCAATCTAACATAAAACTTGGGACTATTAGTTTTGCTCAATTATTTTCCTCAACAAGGTATCCTTGGTCAATAGATTCCACAAACTTTTAGTAGCTAGCGAGTTCCCATATATGTGGGTCTATTTAAGGCCCCAGACACCTAGCTCCTTTGGTTTACCAATATTCAACCATTTTGCCAAGTGAATTCCTCGATTGTCGTCTTCCCTCCCCATAAAAAAGTTCAAACATGACTTCTTAAAATTTCAAGTAAACCTTTTGGGATAGATGTAAGTTAGTGCTAATACACAAGGGTTGATTCTATAACATAATTTACCATTGTTAGCTTTTCACCCCTTTTTAACAGTCTATTACATCATTAGTAAATTCTTCCTTCTATTTTTTCTATAAGCCAGCCCCAATCTCTTTTACCATAACTATCAGTCTTTAGAGTAAAGCATAAGTATTTTGGTCCATCCTACAAGACACAAGTTCTATAAGGAAACAATATAATTAACCTTTGAACTAGATCTTCCCCTAATACATAGTGTATTGGTGACATTAAGTGGACCTTTAAGCATTGATATCCATTCTAATAGCCTTAGAGAATATTTGAAAAACATGAAATCTTCATGGCTTCCCTTTCCAATCCATTTAGGAATAGTATAATATCATCAACAAATTAAGGTTGTGCCAATAAGACAAAACCTATTTTTGTTTCGTGAATATGATCACTTCTTCTTGCATCCATTACAATCTGATTTAGTCCTTTGGCTACTAAGAGGAATAAGAAGAGGGATAATGGGCACCCCTATCTTAAGCCTATAATTGGCTTAAAGAATATTGATGTATGAATATGTCAAAGTTTCTAAAGATAACACAATCCATGGTTCAATAAACCATTGAAAGACTAAAACTTGCATGCATCAAGATTAACCTCAAACATAAATATTTTGTTTTGTCATGGGTTTTTTAAAGGTCTAGCTTTATTACCATTGCTTATTTCTTTTTTTTTAACCGAAGTGTAGTATCCCAAATCCCGATATTTTCTATTTCTAAGCAAATCTGCTGATACAACTGGGCATGCAAACTGCCATGCAAAAATCCCTATTTTATAGCAAAAATTAGGGTTAGGGTTTGTGAGATAGAATGAACACTTACCACTGATAAGCTGGCTAGAATGCTCATGAGAGAGTATGCAAGCACCAAGAGCTGAATCGGAGATGGACAGATATCTTCCGCTTCCGGTGAAACCCCAGCAGCAAGAACCCAAGTTAGAAAAGGGTGACATTTTCAGTGAAGGAGGTGTCCGATGACGCTGCCGATTTGCAGGACTGATAGCCTTCCCGTACCGGAGAGAATGCCTAGTACATGCAGAGTTTTTGAGGTCTCTAGGCAGGATAGTGACTTGCTTCAGAGAGGCAGCTGCTCACACCCCCTTGATCCCGAAATAGCTGGTAACTACCCTGGATGAGCATGGACGGATCTGATAATCACCGGGTACCAGAGTATGATGCTGATGATGAGAATGGTGCCTGAGTTTTGGAGTAAAGCTGAGGTCTGAAGGCCCAGCAATTGATTAGGGCTTTCTAGCTGAAAACCCCCCCTTACGGCTACACACGTGTCCTTGCAACGATCTATACCATCTAATGGATAACTTATGAATGAATGTAAGAGAAAATGGTGAACCTATATGGCTTACCCTGAATGAGACTAGGACAGATGTTTCACTGCCGAAATCCCGTTAGCTGAAGACTCCGTCTCCAACCCCAACTGCTGTGCGGCACGCTGTGCTACTATCCAATAGCTCCCAAAATAATAGTCATCAAAAGTGAAGTCTCCTTTTGCTTTATCCTCCTTTTATAACTTTCAACTGCGAAAACCCTAATCTTTGACCTAATTAGGTCACTTTATCTTCTAATTTGCAATTGACTTGCATGCATGTGGATGGAGACTTAAAGAGTGCATGCATCATTAAATAATGCTTGGATGGCATGCACGAAGGTGGCCTTTGGCCCCGGTGGCCCTTCTTAACCTAATGATGATGCCCTAGATCTTCTATGGATGGCATCAGTCCTTAGCTGATTCCCTAGCCGTTAGTAACCGCTCGAACCCACAGGAATCACATAGGTTAGCAGTCTTGGGCATCAAGGCCTAATCAGAATAGGACATTACACGAAGCCACTCATGTGTTATGCCAATAGCCACATGTATTTGCCTTTCCTCCATAAAACCAAATTGTTATGTTGAAATTACATTTGAGTGTATATCCTTTAGCCTTGCAACTAACATCGTAGTTATTATTCTATAAATATAGCTGCAAAGTGATATGGGACCAAAGTAATCAAAAGCGTTACTTTTGATTTTGGAATAAGGGCAATAAAGGTTGTATTAAAACTCAAACACATCCCATCATATATACTGACTTCTTCTATAACTCTTTAATAAATCCTCTTTCACCCAACTCATAAAATCCAAAGAAAAAAATCAGTAGTCCACCCATCAAGTCCTGGACTGTTACCTTTTTCAAAAGTAGATCAGGTTGCCTTCGTTTCTTCTTTTAATACTTCTTTTAAGATAATTATCACATTATGATTATAAAATACAAAGTTGGGAAAGTAAAATGATAGTTTGATTATTTTTGTTATGTTTACTTTCTTTGGATACTGTAAATATTACAAAAATGAGTGACTCGTGTTCCAACAATTTCACCATGGATTCTTACAAAATACCCATTCTCAGCCTTCATTTTTGCAGAATCCCTTCACCACTTTCACGCGGTTTGCATATTGGCGGATTTTTTTTTTAGAATATAAAAAAACCCACACCAAAATTACGATATAATTAATTAATCGTTTTTTGTTAATTTCCTATGTACTAGACTAGGTAGTTGGCCTCCTTACACCGCCACTTGGTCAACACTTTCCATATTTACCCTAGGAGCACCTTATACTAATTTTGGATAAGATTCTGGCAACTTTATTGGCTGTCCAGATTAGTAACTGTGCCTTCCTGTCCTTCTTTGCCTTTATACTTCTTTTCCTACTTTTTCAATGGATAAGGTAAAGCTAGTTAACTAGGCAACTGCTATCTTTTGTGGCCAACCCATTATCCATGATTTTCTCTCCAGATTCCATGATTATCAAGATTTTCCATCACTCATCGTCACTCACTAATGCGTTAGCCAATTCGTGAGCTCTTAGATTGATTTGGAAAGTGCTTTAGTCACTTATGGGGGGTTTTCATATTTAGTAAGCCTGTTTTATGAGCTAGCATGAGTTGTCTCCTTAGCAACTTGATTTTGCCTCTCAGGGATGTATTATTTGTGTACACTATTGTTGATCAATAATACATGGAATATTTCTCCATCATTTTTCACTTCTCTTGTGTTCAATCTCATTATACCTCTCTCTAGTTTTATTGTGCATTACTGTAAGGGTTATCTTTTGTAGGAAGATTCACCTACTGAATTTATACTTGGTATCCAAACATAGGATATCAAATATCTACATGGCATCAGAGCCTTGCCTTTTATAATTCTACATGATATCATAGTCCAAGGTTTCTAAATATATCAAGCTCTGCTAGAAAGGGAGCTCAAGCTATTAGCACTCTACATCTCCAGGAGCACAACTTGATTGAGCTTAAAAAGTATTTCTTCAAATTTGTTTTGTGCAGATTGCGGAGAGTATATCCAGGAGGGCAACAACAACAAAGCATGGATTTGTCTCCAGCTATGATCCTAACTCCTTACAACTATCATGAATGGAAGGCCAAGATTGGCATTCTATTGGGTAGTAAGGGTCTCTATATAGTTTCTATGGCTTTAGAGAATGAGCCAAATGCTATTGTTGAGAAATAGAAGTGGCATAATCGAATGGATGAAGCTTATGGATTGCTTTGTCTCCAAATTTATTTTGATCTTTTTTTCATCTTGATGGTTTGACCATTCCAAATCAAGTGTGGACCAAACTTGAGTCTCTCTTTGGAGTAGAAGACGAGATAAGAGCACATCGATTGGAGAATGAGTTAATCTCATTGAGTCCAATCAGTTTCGAATCCATGGAAGGATTATTCACCAAGTTCAAGCAACTTATTCTTTTGCTCAAACAATTTGGGATTGAGAAGAAAGAAGATCAATTGATTCTTTCCATCCTTTCAAAATTGGGTCCTGAAGACTCAGTTTTGTGTGTCAACTTTTAATGCTACTAGCCTTTTTATTTTGAATTGGAAAATGTCTTCTTTGAGTACATTCATTGATTCACTTACTAAAGAGAAAGACAAATCGGTTCACATGGGATCACTTAAAAACTCCAAAAGCAAAGATCATGCTCTTGTAGTTCAAGGAAGAAAGAATTCAAAGTCGAAAGAAAAGCAAAAAGTGAAAGAGAAAAAGCCAAAGTCAGATGATGAAGATGAAGGTTCAAATCCTACCGATGAAGATTCGAATTCCATGAAGAAAGTCAAGAAGAAAGGGAGCTCATCCAAGTGTTCTTATTGCAACAAAGGTAATCGCAATGAGAAAAATCGTTTCAAGAAGAAAATGGATATCATGGATAGCTTGCTTTAAAAGCATAACATTAATGTACCATATTTTGCAAAGAAAAGTGAACCGGAGAAGCCTGATGAATCCCAAGAGCACTATCATAGTGCACAGTCCCAAGGTAATATCAGTTATGCTTTGAATACCAGAGTTAAATCCTTTTCTCAATTATCTAATCTAGATTCATTTTTGGATATGTATGAATCCGAAATCTCAGTGTCTTCCTTGGATAAACCACCTTTTAGTTCACTAGAGCCATCTACTGGTACTTGTGTTTTTTCACTAGTTCCTAACTTGTCTTTATCCAGTTCTTTCTCACTCCATTCAAACACTTATGATTTTGATTTAGAAATACGTTTGCATGATGATATGCAGGTTATGACATCATCCATACCGTTTTCCCATCCTTTGAATACTCATAAGACTATACAAACCCCAAGTTCACTAGTTGATTCCTCATTGGATTCCTATGCAATGTTAATTGTTTATGTTGGTTTTAAGTCTTGGTTATTTTTCACTGTTTGGCTAGCCATGTCATTAGTCATGTTTGGAATTCTATTACACATGTTTAGATATAATCTAAACATATATGGTTCATATTTCAAGTCCATATACCATTTAGATTTACTCATCCATCAGTTTTACCTAGTTGCACATCCTTTTCCTATTATGGACCTGTATACTCATGGAGACACTATACCTTTGGTTTTTGCTGCTCCATATGATAATATTTATGAGTCTTGTAAACCTCATTTCATAATTGGGAAGCTTCTACATCAGTTTGAAAGGAAGATACATGGTCTAGTTTACCATTTTGCAATTATACAAGGAACTGATTGTATTGAGTCTTTTACTATTTGGGAAGGAGTATGCACATATATCTTTTCCTTTAATGATTATGTTTTCATATCAGAGTATGTTGGCAGCAAGAAGCATTCAGATAATGCTCCTCCATCATCATATGATGAGCTACAAGGAGCCTCTCCACTTGTTTTTTACAGAGACTACACTGATGCTTTAACACATGATCATGGAGTTCACAACTTCTTCATCAAGTTATTCCACAAGAAGTAGTTCATTCAGCTCATCCAAGTGAAGAAAAAGACAAAGTGAAGACATGTTGCTCATTTTAGTGCCATGTCCTTTTTGAGGGAGGATTTTCCCCATGTTGTTTTTCCTCTTTCCTCAGTTTTTGGACAAAATAAATTGTAAAGGGTGACCATAGCCTTGTTGTTGGGCTCAATATACCTATATATTTATGGTATTTTTCAGATACTCCACCATAAAGTCAGGCTTAAGGGGCGGTGTTAGAATATGAAAAACCCACTCCATACTTGGGATATAATTAATTAATCATTTTTGGTTAATTTCCTATGTACTAAACTAGGTAGTTGGCCTCCATACACCACCACTTGGTTAACACTTGTCATGATCACCCCATGAGTGCCTTTTACTAATTCTGGATATGATTATGTCAACTTTATTGACTGCCTAGATTAGTGATTGCACCTTCCTGTCCTTTTATGCCTTTAGACTGATTTTCCTGGTTTTAAATGGATAAGGTAAAGCTAGTTAACTAGGCAAATGCTATCTTTTGTGGCCAACCCATCCTCCATGATTTTCTCTCCAGATTACATGATTATAAATATTTTCCATCACTCATCATCACTCAATCATTCTTTATCCAATTCACGAGCTCTTGGACTGATTTGGAAAGTGCTTTTGTCACCTATGGGGTTTTTTCATATTTGGTAAGCTTGCTTTATGAGCTAGCATGAGTTGTCTCCTTAGAAATTCGATTTTGCCTCTCAAGGATGTATTATTTATGTACACTATTGTTGATCAATAATGCATGGAATATTTCTCCATCATTCTTCACTTCTCTTGTGTTCAGTCTCACTATTCCCCTCTCTAGTTTCTTGTGCATCTATGTAAGAGTTATCTTTTGTAGGAAGATTCACCTGCCAAATTTATACTTGGTATCCAAGCATAGGATATCAAATCTATACATGGCATCAAAGCCTCTCCTTTTATAATTCTACATTTTTGTAATATCATCGCCATTATCTAGCCACAATTCTTGACTCTTAAACCCCCACTTAGATTCTTTGGCAGCCAACAATCTCCTTACTTTGCTCTCCAATTCATTAAGCCTTAACCTTTCTTCTTCATTGAAAACCCCCCTTCCATTTTTCCTTATGTATTTCATTTGTCTCCTCTTTTGCCTCTCTTTGAAGTTTTATATTTAGCGTTGTATGTAGTTGCTACCCAATCCATCACCTTACTCTTAAATTTTTTCATTAACTCTGCAAATTGTTCATTGGTTGAAGTCCCCTAGCTACCATCATAACTCCATTCATTCTTAACCAAAATATGAAAATCATCCTCCTTAAGCTAGCTAGAGTTGAATTTAAAGAGAGAGAAGGGCTTTCTTTTTTCAATTCTAACTATAAAGGATCAGACTATGATTTGAGCCACCTTCACTTCCGACCCATGACATGGACATCTACACTTTCCCTAAGAGATTCTAAGATTATAAAAACCTATCCAAGCACTCAGAGACACCACCACTAACTAATCTATTTTTTAGGTTGTTCAAATATTAACTAGCTCTATATTGATAAAAATTATATATGATGTAATCCCCTAACCTATCCATTCTTACCAAGAAACCCAAGATCTATACTCTACTCCAAGTGAAGTTCAAAACTCCTCCATTAATAACAAAGTCTTATTTTAACTAAACGTGAAAGAATCTATCTTGATACCTCTATTTGTCATCATAAGGTCCATATACATTTAGAACAAAGACATAAATAACCAAATACTTTACTCTTATGGAGGTGCATAAACCTAATGCAAAATAATAATCGG
Organism: Pseudotsuga menziesii; assembly: GCA_001517045.1. Taxonomy (NCBI): domain Eukaryota; kingdom Viridiplantae; phylum Streptophyta; class Pinopsida; order Pinales; family Pinaceae; genus Pseudotsuga; species Pseudotsuga menziesii. The sequence goes on from LPNX010780082.1 coordinate 828,108, forward strand.
TTATAAGAGAAATATTCGATATCCACCTTGTTACAAGAACCCCCCACAACCCAAAAGCATCAATTAATACAATTTTGATTTTCAAAAAGTTATTTAAATAACCCAAAAGTCTTTTCTTCTCCCCCCAGTCTTTCTTGTATGAAACATATAGCTTCTTTACCTCAATAAGGGAAAACTTCTTGGAGGGGTTTCCCAACCCTCCATTGTTTAAGGACATGATTATCATCTTCCAACTCTCCAATGGGTGTAACTTTCTCTAAGAAGCCCAATGGTTTGTTTTTATTTTCCATGATGGACTTCGTTCCATGCCTTTCTTGTGTAACATTAATACTTGATTTTATACCAACTAATATATGTTTTGGGATTTTCATTCCATCATTACCCAAATCCACCAAGCCCCTACCCCTATCTCTACTTCCCCTATTCTTGGTGGTAATGGCTTGAGGTTTTTTTGTTCTCTTTCAAATGTTTATAATTATATAAACCCTAACTATCAAATACTTACTTATAGCAACACATAATTAAATGATTCACTGTCTCCATAATGTAATAAGGGTTTATTATGATGTGATAGATCTCTTGACACATCCTTGTCCAAGGGTGACATTTTAGGGTTAATAACTAGATTTAAAGGGTTGAGTCTAGGCATCCCATCTCCCAAAGAACTACTAGAATGGTTATTGTGGAGGAGTTGCTAAATTAACTAGATCGTTAAATCACCTAAAACCTTAGCTTGCTTGTGGTCATTGCCTCTCCTCGTGGTGCCTCCTTTCAGTAATTGAGATTATCCATTTCTTACTCCGACTCATCAAACTATAGTCAATTCTGGTCCTTAACCTCCAATCCATTTATGCATCCATTGAGTCACCATTTGAAACTAACTCTTTAAATTCCAAATTCAAATCTTCCCACTTAAGTGAAACTACTTATTTTTCAAACTTTCTCCTCCATATTATCTCGAAAAATGGATTTGGGCAATCTTTGACAATATGACCTGTCATGTGGAATTGGAGGCATTTGAAGGCCTTGTTACTATAGTCTAGCTCATGTGTAAAAGTTATTTTCCCTATCTCTATGTCCATGTTCTTTTACAAATGCTCCTTTATGTCAATTTCCACTATAACCTTTGCAACTATCCTATAAACACTTGACTTAAATGGGAGATCCACTAGGATGGAATTCCCTAACATTTCTAATTTTTTTAGATCCAAGGCTCTAAAGGGAGTCCCAACAATTTCATTCATATTAGAATTGTGGTGGAATATTGTTAAACCTTGGGACCAAAATATATGTGACAAGGCTTCAAGGATAAAAATGATGAATCCAAGTACCAATTTTCTTTAATAATTTTGGTTGTATCATTCTTGTATCTAGACGAGAAACTAAGCCAACCCTATCCATGATCTAAAAGACTATCCCATAACCTATAAGTGACTTCCAATGTTGTTGCTTCCATTGATTTAATGATCCTACTATTATTTGTATTCCATAAATTTTCCAATTAAGGCCTTGCCGAAGTAATCCATAATTTGTCCCGTGCCTACATCTTCACCCACCACCATGTTAATCCCTTTCATTTTTTTCATGATCATCTATTTTGTAGTATACCTAAAGTATATTACATTTATATAATAATTTAGGATAATATTCATATTTACTGTTGTTATTAATGATGGTTATACCTTTTCTGAAAGGTTGTGACTTATCATATTTAACGTGTATTTATATACACATCCATTGTATCATCAATTATCAATAATCAATAACATTAAATATTTATTCCTCCAGGAATTATGTGGATTTATTCTTACTCTAATGGGTTCTAGTGTGAAGTAACCCATAGGGTTCACTTAAGGTCGTATCAGAAGTGATGTTTGAGCGGTTTTACCGTTGACCTGTGGTCAAACAATTTTTTCTAGTGGAATAAAGGCAAAAATAATCTACATGCTTGTCGTTTCATTCAATTACTAACCATTTGAAGAATTGAAGGAAGCTCATGGTGGGAGAGAAGAGGGAAAGAAGAAAAAACCAACAAAAAGAAGGAACAAAAAAGAAAAGAAAAAGTGTAAAACAACACATGGTTTAGAAAATTAAAAAGTATAAATAAATAAATAAAGTAAAAAAGGAAAAGAAAGTTAAAGAAGAAAAGAATAACAAAGTAAAAGGAAAAAGATATATATATAAACATCCTTATTTGTGGGTAATTAGAGAAGCTTAATGAACATTCAAACTTATTGGGTTCTCACATCTCAATATTGGAAAAGAAAGTGAAGAAGATATAGTAGTTCATAAGGAGTGAAATTAATAAATTAGTAGATGAAGTTATACAATATCAAGAAAGAAATACAAAATTACAAGCTAGGATTGACTTTGAGAAACATTGTAATGGTTTAATTCATGAAGATATTTCTTTCCTTAAAAATCATATTCAAAACTTGACTACACAAATCAATGAATTAAAAAATGAGAAATAATGTAATCAACAAATGGTTCAATATTTATAAAAAAAAATCAACAAGATGTTATTAGAAAAAGATGAAGAAAGTTCCCTCCTAAGGAATCTCAATAAGAGATGTGAAGCCATAGAACATACAACATGAAAACAAAGATGACAAGTCAAATGTCTCAATTCAATGTGATCAAGAATTTGAAGACAATAAGGAGACCAAGGAAGCAACTTCCAAGCTCTTTTCAGATAAAGAAAAGGAAATTAATTGTTTGAAGAATCACAATCAAATCTTGCTGAAAGAAGTAAAACAACTAAAATGTAAGGTAGAATCAATTCCAAACTAGACAAAGAGACATTCATGGATGCAATAGAATCAAGCAAGTCTTTAGAAGTTGAAAACCAAGAAAAACCCTCAGCAAGGGATGTCCAAACTATGGAAAAAGAAATAATGATTGAAACCATTGAATTAACGACACCATCAATACAAATTCATATGTCGAAAAATATTAATACAAAGACAATCAATGTTCAAATTCCAGAAAACGGTTCTATCAAAAAGGTATTGATTAATAGGTCACTAAAAGCACCAAAAGTTGAAGTCCCTACAAACATTCCTCAAGTAACTCAAAAAATTGATCGCCACCCACATCACAATATTCATTACAATAAGAATCAAAGTCACGAGGAAAATAAACAATACTCTTCTTACAAACAAACCAATGACAACATTAAAGAAGTGCGAATTCAAAATGAACAACTTGTTGGGAAGCCTAAAATGAGAAGTTCTATCCAAAGAATTAATCATTAAACAATTCCAACAAAGGTAGATTTGGGATGGATCGACCCGTCCACATTTCAGAAATTGTGTGCATCACTTAGAATTTATTATCGACACATCAGATAATAAAAATCAGAATGCAAATTATGCAGAATAAATATTCGTGGTTGAATCTTTTCAAAGAGGGAAGACTTGTAATATACCAAAAGTATATTACATTTATATAATAATCTATAAATATTCATATTATAAAATTAGTAATTTAGGATGATATTCATACTTACTGTTGTTGTTAATGATGGTTATACATTTTCTGAAAGCTCATAACTTATCATATTTTACGTGTATTTATATACACATCCATTGTATCATCAATTCAATAATAAAAAACATTAAATATTTATTCCTCCACGAATTATATGGATTTATTCTTACTCCACTGGATTCTAGTGTGAACTAACCCATAGGGTTCACTTCATATTTTCTTCTCCATGCAGGTTCATCCACACAGAGCGTCCAAATCTAGATTCGCCCCTACAAATCCAACCCCTTTAACTTGATCACTAGGTGGCTTCTCTACACATGTCAAAATCCCTACAACTCCTTATTATGAGTTAAATTTGCTAGCCCATGAAGCCCTTGCATTGTTGTTTATAATTGCCTTCAAATATCCAAAAAAATCATATGGAGTTATTCCTTTCACTCCATAAAAAGCCGAGAGACTCCTTCCTTCAACCTAGTCTTTATTACATTGTTATTCTCTTACTCGGCTTGAGATTGATGACAAACAAGGATATAATCACCTTAATCACACATAACTTAATTAGTTTCTCCTATGAATGGAAATATTGGAGTTGTACCCAAGAGTAGGCATTTAGTCTTAACAACATTGATTCCCCTAACATTATCTAATTATGAGATATGTACATCCTTGTCATCTACCAGTGTTTTCAATTCAAAAGATCCAATAGTTTCCATCAATACATTCGCCTTGCCTACACATGAGCTTACCCCTAGCTAATTGGGCCCCTAATAAGTCCATATATCCACCCCTTCGATGGGATCCTCCCATTAATCCGTGAGTTGATCATCTTCCTCCATCATGTGACAACCTTGGAATTTATTCCTCCATCCACCATTGTAACATCCCCAACCCCTCATTCCTTATAATGATCTATTGGTACATATCTTTTGTCCATCTTCAATGAGTAATTATGTTTGAAAGGCTATTTGTTATTAATTCAATTTATTTGTTGATATGATCCCTAAACTATTGAGCATAGTAGAAGCATGCAAATTATAGTTGTAGAGAACAAATTTCTCCGCCAAGTACTCATAAGCAATGCTTTTAGATGCATCCAAATAAATTAAAAACTAAAAATAGAAATTCTACATAAATGTGATGCATTCAATATCCTTCCATGGGTTGATATTAGAGTAAAAAACAATGACAAGAGGAAACATGCCAAGATGCAAAAACAAGAGACAAACATTTAGCAATCATCCTTTTGCATAGTTTACAACTTTTATATGACCTTTTGTTTTAGAATTCTTCAGTGGATTATGTGTGTATGTTGTTGGAATTGAACCCTCGTTGTTAATTTTTGTTATAAGGAAAAACATTTTATTTGGGATTTCAATCTCTCTCTCTATATATGGGTGAAATATATGTCATAATACTTATATTTTTCTACATATTTTGGGTGGAGGCCAAGATGTTGTGCTTTCTAAAGGGGTTTTGGAAAAAAATATCACTATATATCCTACGATGTTGGTTTAGGCAATGCCTCCAATAACTTTGCAGAGCTTCAAGCTATGAGACTAGGGCCATATCTTTCCATTCACTACAACATTCAACGCTTTCAGATCCTAGGTGACTCCAAACTTGCCATTGAATGGATCAGTTGTTATAGCTGATTTTACCACACTTGGTTAATCACATATTTATGGCCTTCCATGTCCCTCTGCAGAATCCTTGGACCCCCTTTTCCCATATTATACTTTGATGTTCCAAGATTATCCCCCAAAAACACTTGTTTATGCCTATACGCAACTTTTAAAGCTATACTCGCGTGTATACGCTGCTTTTGAGCCAAAACCTGCGTACATCGAGAAATGTGTATAAAGCCAAAATTTTTTGGATTTTTCCTCATATATTTCGAATATCTTGACTCTTGGCCTTCCATATGCCTTGAGAATGCTCGGACTTGACCCTCCATTGCCTCTTTGGAGTGCTATATATTGAGCCTATTGGGTACATTGAAAGAGGAGAAAATTGAGAGCAAGGAAACTATAGTCCATTGTTGCCTCACTTGTTATGCTTGAGTCTGCATCCCTTTGGAGCACACAGTGCTGCTCTTCCCAAGCTTGCCATTGAGAGATGGAGGATTGAAGTGGTGGAAGCCCGGGTGGAGGACTTGGTTTCTCGGGTTCGAAGAAATGCCGATAGAGGTTGTCACTATTATATCTCTGTTTTTATTAATAGAAATATCCATTTCCTGTCCAATACATGTGCATAAATATGAATATTGTATCCATGGATGTATTTATTTGCTTATACATGATTGATTATATATGCTAGATTAGGCCTAACACTTGAATACATAACATGCTTGTCTTGTTTGCTGTTGTTGAGAGCGAATTGGGAATACAAGCATGATTGGAAAAAGTCAACGGGGATCTACATCAACCATCTGGAATAAGGTACGATTCATATCACTTAGTGTTAGATGTCTTTATTGCTCTTGCATATTGGAAAGGATTGATTTCTGGTGTCATTTAGTCTGTTGTGTTACACCCCAAGCCATAGGAAGTTTCTCTCCGTAAAATCAGTGGTCATAAGCAATTAGACAATCTCATATTGACCCCTTTGTTTGATGACATCTAGTGACTTCTCACATTTATTCCTTTTGTGTCCTTTCAGCACATCTTCCGTGAGTATAACCATGAAGCTGACTCTCTCTCAATGCAGGGGCTCCTTCTGGATGAGGGTTTTTGGAAGAGGTGGATCTCCCGCGATGGTTCCACTTCGAAGATACCCCTTGCATGATAGAGGGGTTTCCTGGACTAATATGAATATCTTTCACCTTTTTTTGTGTATGTTACTAAAATTTATTTGTAGATAAACATGGACTCATATGCATAGGTAGAACTATAGATAAGAGTATAACTGAAACACTATTATATTTTTTTGTGTTATTTTGCTATACTATACAAATCTCCAATGATAAATGGAGTTATATGTAATATCAATTTTTATTTTTTTGGGGGACACGACACACCGGCCATACGAAAGGCTATCTTTTACGGACGACCTATGTAAACCGATTATTTTTATCAATAAAGAACTCAGATATTTTTCTCTAGAAAAAAAGTTGTTATTTTAATTATGATATGATTTATGTTTTTATGAATTTGTATGATTTTTTTTTAAATATCATATGATACTTTATAGATATTAAATATGTTGAGTTGTGGTGTAATGTTAAGGGATTCTAACATGTTCAAGTGCCCACCAACAATGGTTGTATATATTTTACATAAGAAAAGTTTAAGAAGGTGGTTAAAGATGTAGGTTTTATTATTATTAAAGGTTAGGTAGTTGAATTTGTTGAAGGGTGACTATACATACAAATTGAATTTGTTGGAGGGTGATTGGGGTTAAATGTGTCAGACCTTTTAAAATGAAGCATATATATAATTCTATACAAGGGTTTACATGTGCTAGCAAACCTTTTTTTAAAGGAATGCATATATATTATAAATTGTTGATTCATTAATCATGGGGTTTGACCCATGTGAATATATTGCACTTACCCAGAGTGTTTGAAAACTTATATTTAAGATTCCATCTATTTGGGGTAATAACTAGGTTATTGTGAGCTTCATTTTTCAAATATGGTATCACAACTAAATGTTAAGATTACTTATCATAGTTAGTAAGCTTGAACTAATATAAAGTAACATTACTTATCATAGTTAGTAAGCTTGAACTAATATAAAGTAAAAGTTATGTTGCGAAACAATATAGATAATTAGAAGAAAAAATATATCTTTGTTAAAAATTATAGGATAAATAAAGCAAAGAAAATTTTAAGGACCTATAAATTTCTTAAAATGTAAAAAACTTCGTGAATTTTACTAATTTCTAAATTTGTAACCATAAAAATTTGGCAAATGTTTTGTAAAAATATTCAAATTTCTAAGAACTTTAGATAGCTTTTGGACAATTTTGGTGATTTTTAGAAAGCACAAAATTATCCCATGGAATTTTGATGAATCAATTTGGAAAAAAAATGGAAATTGGTGTTTTTTTTTCTTTTTTCTTTTAAAGGTAAAAAATAGGCCATGGGCTAAATTTTGTCCCTAAAATTTTCCTTGAAGTGAGATTTGAAATTTTGTATTGATTAATTCTCATATTTGTCCTATTTGCACGTATTGGGCTTTCTCGAGGTGCATTATATATATTTTTTAACTAGACTATTTCATATCATATCATATCAAAAAGAGATAAACAAAGATTGCACTATATTGGCTGGCCCGCCAAGTGGCAAATTGAACCAATCTCCATGCTTAATTGTCTTATTTTTTATCCACATGTATATCTTTATACCAAAACAAGCATTAAAATTTTGATTACTACTATAATCAAGAACTATATAACTTTCTAACCGATCAAAAAGAAATTGAGTAATAATCAAATAACATTCTATCTTATTCATCATCTACAATAGAGATAATTGGAAAAACATTTATTATAACATAAGCAAATAGTTTGTATTGATTAAAAAGCTTAGTAAACTCAACAAAGAAAATTTCCCCAAGAATAAAATTATTTGGGCTTACAAATCATCCTGAGAGGAAGGTGGTGCTTTCTTATTCTATAGGACTTTCTATTCAGAATTATACTAAATTTACTATTATAAATCTAACAAAAGGAAGAAATAAGCAGAATACACTTGTGAGACATAGTAACAAATACTGAACTGATCTTGCCTCATTTGATGTCTGACCAAATTTATATCTCTGAGATCACTTGAGGATTCGTTGAGGGATTTCATACCAAGCTGGCTCCAAAGACCAGATCGACCAGTGACTAGCTGGACAGATATTTTATTTCGAGACATAATGACAAATATAGAAAAAATCAGAGCATTGAATCGGATTGAGCAACAAACCTTGGAAATAAATGAACATAACACAATAAGAGATTAAATGGCTTTGAAGAAGTTCAATCCCACACAAATAAATTTGAATCTATCCATTAACTTCCAGTGTCATAAGTAGACATAACCACTAGAGATCTGAGGGTTGACTAGATGCACTTTCAAGGTGGGTAAATATTTTAGATTCGTCTTTTTAGGAGACTAATTGTCCATACTCCAGTGATACACCTTTATTAGCTTGGATATCAGCCTCAATACTAAATTAACGCAGAACATGGATAAAATTTAATCAGGAAAACTAGTTACTAAAACTATGAATAATGCTTATTAAATCTTGATAGAGATATGATTCCCCTTGTTAAATTCACCGTATCTTGGAGATCGTTGGGAGGGAATCCCCAATCACATGATCTATTTTAATTCCATTTTTCTTGAGAATATTTTAAACCTGCCATAGGGACAATTGCTTAGACTGATTTTTAGTGGCATGACCAAGGCCCCAGGCATAGTTCTCAATATATTTATCAAGGAAATTAATCACTCCTACAACTCCATCTTTCCCTGGGTTTCCTTTGGAAGCATCGTCGAAGAATAAAATTGCGATATGTTGATGTTTAGCCCATTTAGAAAAATCTTGGAAAGGCATGCGGAATTTCCAATATATGTCTCCACTACAACAAATCCTGGAATTAGCGTCCCTTTTTAGTGTAAAAGTTTTTACATTGAGTGGTCAAACTAGACGCTAAATGGGACGTGTCATGGACAAAACTTAAAGCATCTCAAAAAACATATTTTTTTGCTTCCTATATAGCATCCTTTATGACGTCCAAAATAACATCTATTTTTTTGCTTCTAAAATAACATCCAACTTTGCTTCCAAAACAACGTCGAGGTTTGCTTCCTAAATAACGTACTATTTTGCTTCCTAACTGACATCTCCGTTAGCATCATATTTTCTTCTTTAATATCACCATATTAACATCTATGTTCACACCATATTTTAATCCAAATTAACATCCAATATTGCATCCATTTGTGCTACCACTTTAGCATCCCATTTTGCACCTCGTTTTACTTCCAAATATGCGCAAATTTTTGCTTCCAAATTTGTACCAATTTTTGCTTCCTTTTTCTCACCGTCTTTTGCTACCAAAATGATTGCAAATATTTCTTCTATTGTCGCACCATATTTTGCTTCCTATGTGGTGTCATGTTTTGCATTCAAATTAATGTGTTATTTTGCTACCATATCAATGCCATGTTTGGCTTCATCATTAGCGCCAAGTGTTGCTTCCTTTTTAATGCCTAGTTTCACATTTCTATTTACGCCCACATTAGCACCATGTTTTGCTACTACTTTAGCGCTAAATTTATCATCCACTTTTACTCCCACACTAGTGCCACATTTTGCTTCCTGTTTAACTCCTTGGCTTTCTTCTTATTTTGCTTCCCCATGAGCGACTCATTTAGCATCCAATTTTGCTCCTTTGTTGGCCACTAGTTTAGCTTCTACTTTGGCTTCTGCTTTGGCATCCAAATTAGCATCAAAATTGACATCCAACTTAGTGCCAAGTTTTGCATTCAATGTTGCTTATAGATCTGGGACATAGTGGACTTTCGTTTTAGCTCTTGGTTTTGATTCCTTATTAACACCACATTACTTGCTATTTAACACCTACAACTATATCCAATTGTGTGCTAATATATTTATTATATCAAATTATTATAATTATTCATTAATTTCAATAGTGCTCATATACCATTTACTTCATAGTTATGCAATAACATAATGAAACATTCAAATTAATTGTAGATACCATAATTGAAATTAATTGCATAGCATTTATGAAGAAATTTAGAAGAAACAAACAACATTTATCCAAAGTAGTAATATCATCATATATATTAATTTTCCATGAAAATATCATCAACAACTTCCAATATATATAAATTTAAAATATANAAATGACCCAAAATGTAATATGAACTTGGATCATCCAAAAAATAACAATATTTGTCTAATAGCATAGAGAAAGCAAAAAACATCTACAATCTCAATAGTAGCATCAATGGCTACCATCATCATCATAATCATAATCATCATCCTCATCCTCATATATCTCAACATCATATCCACCATCATTTTCATTTGATCCATTTGCATCATTATCAACAATATCTTTCTCTGGTACATCGATGACAACATAATCAGAATCATCATCTAAGCAGTCATCTTCACCATTTTTTTGCAAATACCAAGAAATAATCAATTTAAAGCATTAGTATTAATTTCATTACATAATGCATATTCGGTGTTATATTGCAAATATTAGTGTAATAATTTATGCATTATCATGAGTTTTCCAACCATGAATATAAACATCATCTCATCAACAGATAGTAACCACAGATATCAAGTGTATCCACAACCATGCACATATTCATGCATACACACACCTACACCATAAATGTTCATATCACAATAGAAGAAGACATAGAGGCAATGAAAAATATACATCCTATTGATTATATATAAAGTGAAAAAAAATATGATATCACATATATTATTCACCTCGAACCATTTTTTTTCCTAAAGTTGTTATATCATTAAATCTATATATATATAACATGTTATTCAGTCTATATATTCAATAACATACTAACCATGGTTTTCATCTCTCAATCAAGTTCATGAATTGTTTACATTGTGATCTAAAATTAAATATAATATAACCTACTTGATAATATCCCCTCATAAACATGACTAAATGAATATTATCATATATATAGTTTTTAACATAATAATCATATCATTGGTATAACAATCGCAAAGCTTCGTTGGAGTCATGTTATCCAAGTACCTGCAGGAGGTAACAAAACTCAATTATGTTGCTTGGAATTTGCTTGGTATCCCTGAATGGCCATCAGAAGCGAGTTGAAACACACCATAACTCAAATACCAATGAACGAATGGGAAAAATGTTAGTTAAGTTGGATTTTTGACATCTGAGTATTGTTAGGACACCCCTGTTCGATGGTTTCATGGACTGAAAGTTGTATATTTTGACGATTTTTTAAAGTAGGGTTTTGCTAAGTGACGTGTAGTGCGATTTCTGAATGATAGGCCAAGATTTTGAAAAATGTGTCGAGTGAGTGCATGAGCATCGCAGTTGTCTCTCCCTTTCCCAAGCATTGTTGCAGGAGGAAACAAAACTCAATTCCATTGTTCGGTTTGGTTTTTATGCCCCTAGTTGAAATTTGTCTGGTGTCCCTCAATGGATTTGATAAGCTAGAAGAAACTCGCTATAACTCAAAAATCATGGCTCCAATGGACAAACTGTTAGTTCCGTTGGATTCATCACATCCGAGTACTGTTAGGGGCACGCTTGTTTGATGGCTTCATGGACCGAAAGTTGTCTATTTTGTTGGTTTTCTAAACTAGGGTTTTGCTAAGTGATGTGCAATGAAATTTATGTACGATAGGCTAAGGTTATCAAAAACGTGCCCAACGAGTGTGTGGGAATCGATGTCATCTCACCCTTACTTAAACACGCTTGCAGGAGGCAACATAACTCAATTTAGTTGCTCGGTTTGGTTTTTATGCTCCTAGTTGAAATTTACCCAATGTCCCCGAATGACATTGGTAAACAAGATGAAACTCACCATAACTTGAAAACCAAGGCTCCGATGGACAAACAATCATTTCTGTTGGATTTGTGACATCCGATTACCACTAGAGACACCCCTGTTTGGTAGCTTCATGGAACGAACTCATATATTTTGACGATTTTCTATAATATGATTTTGCTCAGTGACATGTAGAGCAATTTATGCACAATCGGCCAAGATTTTGAAAAATGTGGCGAGTGAGTGCATGGGCATCGCAATAATCTTGCCCTTTCCCAAACACACATGCAGGAGGTAACATAACCCAATTTCGTTGCTCGATCTGGTTTGTATGCCTCCGGTTGAAATTTGTCTAGTGTCCCTGAATGGCCTTGAGAAGTGAGATACAAATCGCCTTAACTCGAAAACTGAGGCTTTGATGGACAAACCATTAGTTCCATTGGTTTTGTGACATCCGAGTACCTCTAAGGACATCCCTTTCTGGTGGCATCATGGATCGAATGTTGTCTATTTTGACAGTTTTCAAAACTACGGTTTTGCTCGGTGACGTGCAGTGCAATTTCTGCACAATAGGGAAATATTTTGAAAATTGTGCCAAGCGAGTGCATGCACATTGCAGTCATCTCTCCCTTTCCCAAACACACTTGCAGGATGCAACATAAATCAATTCCGTTGCTCTGTTTGGTTTTTATGCCCCTAGTTGAAATGTGTTTGGTGTCTCTGAATGGCCTTGAGAAGTGAGATGAAACTCTCCATAACTTGAAAACTGAGCCTCCGATGGAAAAACCGTCAGTTCCATTAGATTCCTAACATCTGGTTACCTCCAAGGACACCAGTACTCGATGGTTTCATGGACCGAAACTTGTCTGTTTTTACTGTTTTTTAAACTAGTGTTTTGCTCAATGACAAGCACTGCAATTTATGCTTGATAGGATAGGATTTTCAAAATGTGTTGAGTGAGTGCATGGGAATCGCAATCATCTGACCCTTTCCAAAACATACTTGCAGGAGGCAACAAATCTCAATTTCGTTTCTTGGTTTGGTTTTTTATGCTTCGAGTTGAAATTTGTGTGGTGTGCCAGAATGACATTGGCAAGCAAGATGAAGCTCGCCATAACTTGAATAGTGAGGATTTGATGAACAAACAATCAGCTTTGTTGGATTCATGACATCCGATTATCACTAGATACACCCTTTTTTGGTGGCTTCATGGACCGAACATTGTATATTTTGACGGTTTTCTGAACTAGGGTTTTACTCAGTGATGTGCGGTGCAATTTCTGCATGATAGGCTCATATTTTGAAAATGTGTCGAGTGAGAGCATGGGCATCGCAGTAATCTCTCCCTTTCCAAAACACACTTTTGAGAGGAAATGAAACTAAATTCCATTGCTCGATTTGGTTTTTATGCCCCTAGTTGAAATTTGTTTGGTGTCCCTTAATGGCCTTGGGAAGCGAGATGAAAATCGTTATAACTTGAAAACCGTATCTCCGATGGACAAAATATCAGTTCCGTTGGATTTGTGACATCCGAGTACCACTAGGGACACCCTTTCTCAGTAGATTCATGGACCGAAAGTTTTATATTTTGATGTTTTTCTCAACAATTGTTTGTGAAAAATCTTGAATGAAATCATGCTTTTAAAACATCAAAAATTGCCTTTCATGCTGGTCATTCCACTTCAAATGCTAGTTGGGAAAAGACAACCTTATACGAGATATAACGCACCAAAAAAGCAAAAATATTATAGCTCGATATGATCATTGGAAGAGACATTGTGCTACAGAAATACTTCCAGGGACATAAAGAATAATGCCTTTATGCTAGTAGTAGATTTCTTGATCCAAGATCTGCTTGGTTAGGCAATAAGGAAGTGTGGTTACTTTTAACTTGTCCTTATTTTCTCCCCTTGGAAACACATAAGTGTGGTCACAATCCATTTTAAAATACAAAGTATTTGCATGGGAATTAACCAGGTGTTGCAAGATTCTGAGCATGAAATTTGTTTCCACAATCATCTGGTCAAACCACTAGTTGAATTCATTATATTAAAAAGACTAAGAATATTTTGTGTGCCCTCTCATATCCTTCAGGGCTCATATTTCAAGGCAACTGGGACACCCAATTTGACTGATTGTAGAGTTATTCACTAAGGTGGAAGCCAATTATACATTGCAAAACTAAGCACTAGGTAGCCCAACATAAATGGTTTCTTGATGAATGTGCATTCTTGCAAGCTGCCAATAACTCATTAAGAAAAAGGCACACCATTTAAGTTTTACCCCTTGAGCACAAAAATATTCTATAGAAATGGTATCCAAGGAACATTCTGTCTTCAATGCCTTCTGCATGACTTTGCAACAAATTCCATATGAGATACTTTTAATAGAATTAACTTTGTATCCAATAAAAAATGAGGCAACAAGGAAGCTAATATCACACAAGAAAAGAGTGCCATGTTAGTAAAAATGCGCACAATGGTTTCAATGACATTGCATAAAGTTTATACTAGCAAAATGAGAGAGATCTCAAAAAACTATTTGAATCCAATTGCATTCTTTCTCAAAAGTCATATGAAAAAGGTGATTATTTGTAATCCACTTAATCACACGCTTATCAAATATCTAAGATAATCTAAAGTCATAACACATTCACTTTATTGCAGTATGTACTTTCTAGCATAAATAACCCAAGTACTAATTATGACCATTAGACATAATTAATCACCCTCCCTAAATGGTTGTACCGGAAATTGCATTAAGCTTATCTCTAAAATACACAAGCTTATATGGACCATTAGGCTTGGTAAACATATCCACAATCTTCACCTAAGTTTTGCAATCTTGTTATTTTATTTCTTCATTCTCCACCGTCGATTGAATTGGCAATGCCCTTCCACATGCTTTGTTTGATCATAAAAGACGGGGTTCTTGATTGCCAACTTCATACACCTTTCTTATCACATTAAAGTGTAGTAGGATCAAATTGTAGGACTTAAAAATTAGCAAGTATCCCTCTCATCCAAGCTGCCTCACAAGATGTAATAATTGCTTCCCTACACTCATGGAGGAAGGTGATGCTACATGTTGCTTCTTCCTCAACCATGAAATTGAACTTGTACCAATGCTGAAAGTTTCCATGTGGTAGACTCCATGTCATCAATTGAACCCACCCAATTTAAATTTGTATAAACCTGTAAGTCTAAATATTCTCCTATGCAATACATGATTCCATACTCCAAGGTACCCTTCACATACCCTAAAATCCTCTTTGTTTCCATATAATGATCAACCTTTGCTCATAATTATGTAAATATCATTCAATACAAAGCTCAAAACCTTTATGGTGGCTATGTGATAGACCAAGTTTCCCACTAACTATTTGTACATTGAATCGTTTTTTAGTTTAGAGTCAGATATGGCTGATAGTTATAGGAAAACCTTCATATGCATAGTTGTTGATTTACATTCAACGATCCTAAATTTTGCCAACAAACTCTTGGCATACTTTGTGACATTAACATGCCACCATTAGTTTTTTAAAATTTTGTGCCTATCTAGGCGGTAATGAAGGAGGCCTAAATTAGACATGTCAAAGAATGAACACAAAAGACTTTACCTTTTGAATTGCGTTGACATCACCATATGATGATTATTTCATCTATACATATTATAAACCATCATAATTAACAAATCACCACCCACACTTTTGACTTAGATATTTGGATCAAAAGGGAATCATCTTTACTAGATCTTATAAGACATTTGTCGAGTTTTCTATAGTAGGTCCTTGGGGATTCTTTCTAATTGTAAAGATATTTCATCCAACCACATACCAAATGCTTATTACCAGCAATATAGAATCCATGTAGTTGATACATAAACATTGTTGCCACATGATCTCACATTGGAAGAATGCTTCAAATAATAGTTTTAATTAACGACTAGCCCCCAAAACCTGTGCAATGGGACTACTAGATGGGACACCTGTTTAGGTGACAGTTTCCAAATATGATTTTAATATTGTACAAGAGATCACTGCATAGACTGCTAATCCTAGCAAATGTCGATGATACACACTTAGAGCTGAGGTACAACTGATGTTTGAAGGTCATTTATGCTCAGAACCTAGAAAATGATGCATGGGTTTCATGTTAGGGTTGTTACTATGCCCAAAATTAATAGGATTTCTATCTCGAGACAAAAATGTCATTTTCAACTTTCAAATTCAAGCCAAAATTGCTTCTTATGCACCCATAATTAAAAAAGGGTTGTTGCTTGATAATTTTGGGCTATAAAGAATGCCATTTAGGGCTAATTTGGGGCTGAGAAATGGTTGGAAAATACCTATTTATGCCCAGACCTGACAAATAACTCCCTTAAACACTGTTTACATGTCCATATTTGTGAAAGATGTTGCTTGTTGCAACTGTCTATGCCCATAATCACTTCAAAACTTCCTAGATTTCCTTTATTGATACACAAAATTCCTTCAAAAAGCTTTCAGACTTTATTCTAGGGTTGTTTATGCCCAAGAGATTGCCCAAAATACCTCCTTAAGGTTTGAAATGTCATAGACCGCTCATAAATTTCTAGAACAGTCCTAAATGAACTCAAAATGCTCAGATTGATCTCTAAAAAACTTAGTGCACACCCTATGCAAATGGGGGGCGTAACACCTCACATATAAATAGAGGAAGAAGAGAGTCTTTCCAAGCAACACAACACAACACACATTCATATGTATGTCTACTTTGGAGTACTCCCTTCGTAATACACTAGGGTTCATGAGGAAGTCCTCATGGAGAATAGGAGGAGGTGGATGATTTATATCTCTTAAGATTCTTTTTGTAAATTTAACCCTCTCACTTGGGAACTAGGGTATTTTGGCCTGTTGGAGTATCCTGAATTCTAGAGCTAGGGTTTCATCCCTTGGAGGCTAGAGATTAGGGTTTGTAAATCCTTGGATGTATTTGGGTAAGAAGAGGAGGAGTCAAGACGTCTACAAGTAGACCATTGTGGACTTATCCTCATCAACCAAGCAAAGAACCTTTAGCAAAGGTTCACTAACTATGCACACTTCCTACACTCTTGCCTTGGAGATAATGTTAGAGGGATTATTGCACTAACCATGGCAAGGGCATCTTGGGTTGGTTGTATTTTTCCTCGGCTTGAGAGGAGGATATGGTATGTATGTACTTCATTCATTGAGCATATTCATATGATATTTCCATCTGTCCACGTATTCAATGCCCATTATCTTCATTCCCAAAACATGCAAAACCCACAGAACATATATAGTAAATATATCAGTTAGTCAAGAACACAAATTTTGCTTTCTATGACTCCTATCTACCAATTTCCATTGAGTTTCCCAACATTGACGAAAATTCTTGCAACCCTTTTTATTCCATTTCTTTATTTTCAAGTAAACTAATTTTGTTTCTTTTCCCAAAACTTTTGTGTGGTGTGGTGAGTGGTGGGATATTTATTCTAGTTTGAATTGCATGTGTGGTACATATACTTGAATTTTGAGATCCTAGGTGTGGCTAAGGAATATGAAAACCCTATTGAGGCAAGGAAGTGATGCAACTGAAATGGTTTTGAATAATGCATTGGGTAGTATTCCACGTCATAAAAACATTAAATTCATTTCACGGGATGCAATTCTTGAATTTAAAATTGGCTTAGCCAAAATATCATGATTATTGTTTGGAGGAGCCATAGGCTTCTTACCCAGAATTGGTAGTAGCAGGATTATGTGTAGATTGGAGGAGGACGTCCAACCGTTTTACACCTTTAGGGCCTTAGATTATTATCTTTATGCCTTTATCATATGTAGAGCATACCACAACCTTATAAGAGGGTTTCTACCACCTTATGAGTTCTATCCTCATTGTTTCTTTTCACTCAGTAGTGAATAGGATTTAAACAACCCCAATAGCAATTATGAGTTAGTTGTGTAGAGTAAGTAAAAAGTCACACAGAGAATTGAACTCAACTACAACTTATGGGAACCTATTGTTGTTGTGGTTTTGAGTTATGCATCTATGATGACATCTGAAATTTCTCTTACACTTTAAAATACATTATTTGTTGGGATGGATTATAATTTTATGCTTTTTCCTCTTTGACCAGAAAAGACAACCATTCTTTAGACACAATAACCTACCCAAATGACTTGCAAACAAGCTCAAACAAAAAACTTTGGACGTTGTAAAAGGGTTTCATGCTGATTAAAATATCTTTAGATCAAAATATTTGCTCTTTTGGCAGAGAATTCATGTCAGTGGTTTGTTTCTAATCAAAACATTGTGGCGGCTAAACAATAAATGCATATCATGGTTGCAGATCATTAGTGGAGGATTTTTTTTCAAATATAAATTCATTGTGACAACGTTGAATTTGTTGTTAACAATCCAACAAACTATTGGCATAGGTGTTGAGGCAAATTCTAACATATTTCAAAATCTGTTAGAAGATCTTAGAGGAAGTAAAGGAGTAAGGATGATGATCCTTCTTGCTCAATAAAGACATAAGATGGAATCATCAAAGTGCAAGGGACAATATGAAATATGTATAGAAAACATGATAGGAGAAAATCTCAGATCGATCTGAGTCATCTGTAAGGTGCCAAATTCTGTATGATCTCTTAGCTTTTGAGGAGGTCAAGGTCATTGATTGACGTTACCCTTTCTTACAACACTTGCAGATTAATAATAGCACAAAATAAAAGTGTTATGGTATAAGGAGTAACCCCTAATGGTAATCTTCAATAGATCAATATTTAGCAAGAGGCAATATAATATGTCCAACAAAGATGACATGAGCAAACAACAAATAAATCTGTCATTTGTAATGAGGTGCTCCCATAGTAATGAGGTGCCTAGGTAGATGTGTCATGTTTTAATGCTAGTAAACTGTATTGAAAATAAAATAAGGTTCTTAAAATTAAAAATTTAAGAAATTTTATGTCAATTGGAGCCTTGAAAATTAAGCCCACTAGCTCCAATGGTGATGCCTAAACATGCACCCATTATATCTATTCAAACATGCACCCATTATATCTATTCAAACATGCAAAATTTCCACTTGATTTTTATTGCACATACATTCAACAGTATCGTGAACCAGAGAAAACAAAAATTAGTTCTCATCGGAGGTGCAATAGAGCAATAAAAGCGCACGATGATTAGCTAAATGTTGTGACCTGCTGGGAGGAATCCATCAACTTTGTTTTCAAATCCCCATATTTTAATATTTAAGCAAAAACACTCGGAGTCTAGCATGAAGTGAATGTTGGATGGAGCAAAAACATTCAAGAATTGAAATAAACTACACTCTACATTTGAAGCCTCTTCCCAAGGGACAAAATAGATTTCCCAGGCCTTATTGGCAGACCACCTCCTCTAGACTAAGTGTAGAGGGAAACCTAGTTCTTCCACTAGCTCTTTCTCAGGACAACATACTATTCTTAGTTTTTTCATTTGGCCTTATATGTTAGGAGAGATGACTCTATCCCTTGATAGATATACCTCACTTATTTTGGATTTGTTTGCATTTGTATCCTTTCCTTGTGTATTTGTGCACCCTTGTGCACCCGTACTCGGGGTCAAAGGATTTCTATGCCTCGACATAGATTTATCCTCTCTTCGCTTCTCTACTTTACTTTGTTTTCTATGTATTGCCTTTCATAGGAGACCTTTTGGTACTCGTGCTTTGTAATGACATCATTGTACTTGGAAGTCCCATTGACCTACTTTGTGTTCATTAGTCAGACATTAATAAAATTATCTAATCTTATCTTTTCTTCTCTAGAGTTCTGGCTTTATGGGTCAACTATGTGCTAATGATTTTGTCCTCTATATTTCTCCCATCAAAACCATAGTGCATATTTTCTCTTGAAATGGTTTTCTATGAGTGTTGATTCTTCTCAACGTGTCTTGCTATAGATGAATCCATTAGTATAGAGACCAAGGCTTGAGGGAGTAAAACAAATTCATTGTATAAAACCCTCACGTGAGAAAATGGAAGAGCATAATTTTGATTTGATGAATGTTAGATTACTACTTCATTAAATAGGCACACTTGGATTGTTAGTCAGTATAATAGGTGGGATAGTTGCATATATATAAAGGGGAGTAGATGCCCAACCTATTCCTCGGTAATGTAATAAGTTGTGAGTTGAACTCTAGAACCAATTACGTCTCCGTTGTAATGAGGTATGAAGTATAAACAAAAAGCATAACCTGCTATAATAAGGTTATATGCATTAAAGAGAATTTGAGGTAAAAAATGGCTCTCAAAAGGACCAAAATGTACTATAAAAATCAACCAATTACATTCTAGTAGATGACATCATCCCCCATGGTTGAGGTGGCATTGCATGAGTTAAGAATGCT